>JASZXS010000046.1:0-61770 GCA_035521475.1 Tremellales sp. Uapishka_1 | reverse complement strand
GTCTCGACCCCCTTCCCCAACCGTCCATCTACCCAGTCGTCAGGATCAGGCCTCGTTTGGCGTTCGACGGTGAACTACAGCCTGCCGAGGCCCACTTCTGCACGGACGGGCGACGACGGAATGTTTCCCTTGTTTCGAGATACGGGTCCGGAATGGCGTCGTGAGTCCGACTATCTTGAATGCGTGCTCATGTCTTGCAGCGCGCACTCCACCGATACCCTCCCACTCTCACTCCTTATCGACGTCGACCATGCAGCTCCCATCCTCTGATCTTTCAGCCTTCTCGCTCGCCTACCGGCCCGGCGAATCCTCCTTGTCGCGCAACCAAGCTCCGTCATGGCCGGCGCTACCTCCCCCGTCCAACAACAGCAGAGCTCCAGCCCGTATAGAAAGGCCGGGATCTAGCAGGTCCCTCAACGACGCCTCGCCTTTTGGGCCTGGGGACGATGGACTACCGATACTGCCTCCGCCGAGTCTGTTTAGATTGGCCGGCGAGGGTACGCTGGCCATTCCACCGCATCTCCCGCCGTTCTGGGATCACTCGAGCGAGAGGCGGTAGCGTTCAGACAATGACGTGCGTTTCGGTGGCCAACAAATCTGGCATCCACGGTAGTTATTCAAAAGCCGAAAGGCAGGACATGTTCTCTTGTATCGTTAGCTTGGGTCCTCACGGTATATACATCGCATGCGATCATTTAAATAATACGTTCCTCTTGGCTGCCCATTCGCTCTTCGAGATGCTCATCCACCTCCCCTTCCAGCCCAGCACTCCCAGCCTGCGCGGCGCAGGCCACATCAAGCTCGTCCCAGAAGGGACCGGCTTAAAGCCGAATTTGCGGAATATCTCTTCCTTGCCAGGCGTGAACGGACTGGTGAGCACAATGACTTGCTCGATCGACGAGACAGCTTTGGGCGAGATCCCAAAGGACTTGTCGAGAGCGGCCGCCAGCAGTTCCGTGGCCACACCTGCCCGTCTATAGAGTGCATCGACGTCCAAGTGTCTGATCTGCGCCAAACCGGGATGTTCGCTTTTGGTCTTCCTGGCTGGCACCCGTTGTCGTAGCCCTGCTGCCTTCTTGCTCTGCCTAATTTTATCGAGCGGCAAATCCACCTTGACGGATGCGTCCGTGATCTCGCCATCGTCTCCGCCTAGAACGCTCGCCTGCTCTTCGGCCGCATGTACTGCGTCGACAGCGATGACCCCGACGAGCAAGTCTTTGTGATGCAGGACGAGGACAGTGCTTTCAGGCGCGGAATAGTAGTTTGCAATCGAGACCAGGTCGGGCGACCCGATGGTCTCGCGCAAGTGTCTGGTGAATTTCGGGCGATGAAGGAATTCGACGAGGCCAAGGAGGGGAAGGGCAGTGAGGCCAAATCCTATGAGCGGGGAAAACCAGGTAATGACGATGGCCGGGTCGACGGTGTAGCCCAGATGCTTGTCGAGCACCAGCGATAGGATGACCCATAGGGACAGGCTGAACATATGGGTGTAGACTGGTGGTCGGGGTCAGCTGGTGCCAAGGATATGACAAAGGAAACGCGTACCTCGACGATTGGCATAGGCCAGACCCTCCATGATCCCCTGACCGATAATCATCTTTACGATACGGTCGTCTTTCTGCGCGCTGAACGGTCGGACACCATCCTCGACGATATTGGTGTCTGTCATGGTGTATCTGCCTGTTTTACGGACGACAATACTGAGTCTTGAATATGATTATTTCGGGTCGGAAAATACCTGGATCAACATCGGTTCCTGAAAGGACCACACACGTGCGTCAGATGCCTCCTTGGTTGGTGCTTCCTTACCATATCACCCATGTTCCGTTGCTTGTACTTCTGCCGCCATCTATGACTACATACGAGTCGGTTTCGATGACTGCCATTCACGCTCCGATCAGAACGCCAGTGTGATCTGACGGAACGTCACTGTCTTTGATATCATAGACGACAGTCATGGGGAACCAAGGTGAGAAACCCCCCGGCTTTTGGGATGAGCCAGCGAGCCTCTTGAGTCAGAACGATCGATGGGCGAGTGTGAGACGCAAATGGGCGATATGAGCGACTCAGCGCCGACCATCGCTAGCACTGACAGGACAATAGCCAGAGATGAAAGCATTATGGCAATGGGTTCTCGTGTTGGCGGTCCACATATCCGCCATCAATGACACCCGTATCGTTTCTTGATTGGCCGCTGCGCGATAGTAAAACGTGTCTTGAGGCGGAGGTCAAGGCGTGAGGGTAGGTGTGGTCTCGGTGGAATGCATTACTGTACGTCCATTGCGGGATCTCAAGCCAACCGATAGCTTGAACGCCGGTTCCGAGGTTACGGGTGCGTCAAGTAGATTTGAGATCGTCTTCCGTTACGACACCCCGAGTATACATCCCCAGGAGAGCTACTGTCGATACCGCTCAATGCCTGTTGTCAATGTGAAGACCTCGAACGCTGAGCGTGTCCGACGCTGACAGAAGATACGGGTGATGTAGTAGAAGTTGGGGCAGAGTTGCGATTACCAAAACAGACGTTGAAACACCGCAGATGCTGTTCTCATCAAAAATGCCGTTGTCGGGGTCTTAGGCCACTTCCGAAACTTGCCCCCGACTCTCTGCTTCCGGCCAGGCTTATGGCGCCATCGCAAGTCCTTGTATCTTCCTCCTACTTATTACGACCTTCCGCTGACCATCGTTTCAGAGTATTGATGTCTCGTCAGCCTTCCAGTACTATTGTAAACAAATTAGTCTCGCGTGTCTCTCTCGACCGCCGTGGGAAAGCCAATATGCAGCGTTACGAAGATCCCGGTTGCTGTAGTTTGAATACCATCTTTAACTATTCGCTGTCAGCTTGTGTATGAACATTCCGCCCTTACACTTGGCAACGAAAGGGCAGTCTGCACCAGATGAACGTGCTGACTCGCCCATCTAAACCGAGTTGGGCGACAGATAATACGTCACAGCCCCAGCCAGAAAGCTCGGTGGCAACCCGACCGTCCGCCAGGTGACTCGCTTCCCATTGTACTTGCACATCTGCTAATGTTGAGCTTCTGTTCAGCATCAACGCAGAAAAATCGACTGATAGGTCTTCAGCAGGTCTCTTGCCTCCATCCCAGACTACATCGTCATCTCTTGTGACAACTCCCATGGTACCAACTGTCAGCACAGAGAATGCTTTCAGTCAAACACCTCTATCCCTTCAGCCACTTTCATCTCTTCCGCAAACCCCTCAGCAGGCCTCAAACACAGCATCCTCCTCGCGCAGTCCTAGCAAGCCCATGGTAGCGAATCTACTCTCGCTTCTGAAAACGAACAACCTCACGGCGAAACAGGCATCCGCTCTCAGAAAGTCAGGGGAGGAAGAAGAGGGTGGTACCCCGGAGACGAGTCACGAAGCTGAGAAAGTAGTGATGAAACCACTTCCGGGATCGTCGGGGTTCTTGGAAGGGGCGATCAACGGAAACCAGCACGAAGTTGGGTCAATACCTACGATGGCGGCTCCCGGAAGCAGTGCGAACCCCCCTTCAACCTTGGCGGACGCAGCGGTCCCTTCCCACTCTTCTCCCTCGGACCCGCCACTCCACCGAATAGAAAGCAATGCGACTTTATCCGCCCCCACTCCACCACACCTCTCCCCGAAGGCACCCGCCAAACGTTTGCCTGAGGGAGGTCTCCGCACTCAGTCGCAACACCTCTCACAGCAGCAATCCAGTGTGACCGACGACGCTCAATCCTCACATTCGCGGATACCACAGCCTTCTCAACAATTCCCTCCGGCTCCACAGCACACGTCAAATCGTGCCTCACCTATTATTCCCACAACCGCTCAAATGATGCCGCAGCCCATCTTGCGGTCGTTCTCCTTGGCTTCAGCCAGCGATGCTCCAGGTTCTGCTCCACCAATTCCACGCTCGGGAGCAGCTTCTACCGCTTCGAATGTAGGTCAGCCAGTACCAGGCCGGGCATGGTCTGCTAGTTCAGCACGCATTTGGTCTGCTTTTGAGGCGGATGTCACCCGTACCTCTCAGACTTGGTCGCAAACTATGTGAGTTATCAATGTCATCCATGCTTTCAAGGAGCTGAACCACTAAACCGACAATAGGCAGTCATTCGTGGCTATTAGTCGGGAAGCGCTGGTTGATGCGTTAAACCACAATATGGTGCTCGAAGAAAGCAATCGGCAACTTCAGCACCATCTCCAATCTAATACCGCGGCTGTCAAAAACGCGCACGGTCGAATCAAACAGATGGAGACCGACCTGCAATCAGTCAATAAAGAGAAGCAGACCCTCGTGAATTACGGCAAAAGTTTTGTTGAAAGAACAGCTCTGGCGGAACGCGCGCAGCGGGATACTCAAGGACGATTTCTGGAGCTGGAGGAGCAACTCAAGGAAAGCAAAGCTCAGCGAGTGGCCGAGAGAACGAAGTTTCATGGCTTATTGGAAGCAGTCACGAAGAGGGAGTCTGCGGCGAAGGAAGAGGCGGCCAATCTCAGATCTCAGCTCGATTCGAATGTCGCTTTGGTCGCTGACTTGCTGGAAAAGCAGTCGCACATCGACGTCGAGGCGCAAAATCAGACGAGTATCGATGCCGAAAAAGACGACTTAATCGCCAGGCTTAGGAACGACAAGGTCCAGATGAAGGCAAAATTAGAAGAGGCGGTCAACAATTACCAGGGGCTGTGGGATCAGAACTCGGGCTTGCAGGCGGAGCTAAAGAAAGTGCGATCGTCCACAGATCTACCGGTGAATGCCCCGCAATCCGTTGTCCAGCTACAATCGCTACTCGAGAGAGCCAATCGCAGAAACGAAGAATTAGAAGAGTCCCTCGTCTCTGCCAACTCGGCGGTGAATGAGACGGAGGAGGTCACTGCGAAAGCCATGGCCGATCTAGAGGAGCACTTCAAATCGCAATTCGAGGCAGTGCAGGACAAGTGCAAAGCTCTCGGCAAGGAAAACAAAGCTTTACGGGACGGAGCAGGGAATTCTGGTGATCTTGTCAAGCTGAAGGAGGAGTTGGACCGGCTCAGGGAAGACAACGAGCACATCATCGAGGTAAGCACGGCTGTATCGACTTTATCAGCAAGCTCATGGTATTTTTTTAGGAACTCGGCAAAAAGGACGAGGAAGTGAATGAGTTGAAAGAGGAGTTGAAAGAATCGAAAGAGGAGTTAAAAGAATTGAATGACCTGCAGGAGGCAGTCTCGACACTGTCTGCAAGGAAGTCTACGAAGGGCAAGGGGAGACTGAGCTCATTGTGTGGGTAGCTTGGTCTATCACAGATGATTGCCCACCTGACACTTCCGTAGCGGCTGCGCCTGTATCGAGTCCTCTCGTTCCTCCTATCTCGGGACGGTCACTCACTACGGCACGGGGACCCATCGCTGATGCATCACACGGGAGCGTTGCCGGTCCGTGACGCTCCGCCTTGGCCAATTTGTACTGACATGTTCTAGTGACCGGTACTGCTGCCGGCCCCAGTATTCCTACCGCCACCGGCCCACCCATAGAACAGCAAGGGCGGCTTCTGGAATCCGAGATAACCTCATTCAGCAGCGTTCCTGGATCCACGACGCACAAGCGGCCGAGGTCGTTGTTTACGCCGGCTAGTGACGAGGACGATCTCGAAAGTACCCCTCTGAAGAAAACGAGGACTGCATCATTGGCTTGTGAGCTGCATGTTTCGCCCGCTGTCGACAGAACTAAGCGGTCCAAATAGCCGAAGCGCAACCCTCGAAATCGACACCGGCTCCTTCGTCACAGACTCCGCCTGCAACCGTGCTCAGACCAGTAACGGCCGAATGGGTACGTAGAAGCTTCAACATCACCATACGGAGAAGCCCAGAAGGCATTTCGTGTCGCGTATGTCAAATGGAGGCCAAGAAAAACCCTACTCTTCTTCAGGGAGACTCGATGCTACCGGGCCATCCAACGGATGAGGAGATCGTTCAGCATATGATGTCGACCCATGCGCATAACCTGGCCCGACTCAGAGCGAAGCGAATCAGGGAGAAGAAGGAGCCGGCAGATGAGTAGAAGAGAAGCGAGTGTGATTGGGGACTATCTGTGATTCTTTATCTGTAATCCATATCGAGCGAAGTATTTTGGGCCAGACCTTCGGTATGCTTGAATGAATCCAACGGAAATAGGCGCGAAAGTGCCTCGTATCGGTGGAGAAGGGATTCAAAATGTGCCACAGGGATCAAGATAAGATTCCAACTTTTTCTGCAAACGAGTCTGGTAATCTTGCATTTGTCAACAGCAATTTGCATCGGCTCAATCGGTGTCCCCCAGCATACTCAATTCCATCCAGTATCGTCAGCATGGCTCCAAGGAAGACTGTAGGGATTCTAGGTCAGTGAATTTGCCATTATGCATCCGAGTGGAGCTAATCTCTGCATCTTACAGGTGGTGGTCAACTTGGCCGTATGCTTACCCACCCCGCCGCGCTCCTCTCCATCCCTCTCCTCATTCTTGACTCTGGAGAATACACACCTGCCAAACAGACGCTTCTCCCCCCGTTGGACTCTACGCACCCTAACGGTCCATTCACCTCTGAACCGCACATTCGAGAACTGGCCAAGCAGTGCGACATTCTGACAGTAGAGATCGAACATGTCAATGCGGACGTCTTGGAGGCTGTGGAAAAGGAGGGACTTTGCGAGGTGCAACCGTCTCCCCGGACCATCCGTCTCATTCAGGACAAATACCTCCAGAAGAAGTACCTTGCCGACCGAGGTATCCCCGTCGCTCCCTTTTCGGTGGTCGAGAAGCCCTCGGAGGAAAATATCCGGGCGATAGCGAAAGAACTGGGGCTGCCATTGATGCTGAAGGCTCGAACGCTGGCGTACGACGGTCGGGGCAATTCGCCCCTCAAGTCGGTCGACTCAACCGATATCGTTTCGTCGCTCGACTATCTCGGCGACAGGCCACTGTATGCGGAGCAATGGGCACCATTCGTCAAGGAGGTCGCTGTGATGGTTGTCAGGAATAAGGAGGGAGAGGTGCGGAGCTACGATGCAGTCGAAACTATCCACAAGGAGAGTATCTTGAGGGTCTGCTTGGCGCCACTCCGTGCGCAGGGTATGGAGGGGATCAATGAAAAGGCGAGGACATTGGCGGAAAAGGCCGTCGGTGAGCTGGAAGGAGCTGGAATCTTTGGGGTGGAGATGTTCTTGATGGAAGACGGTCAGTGGTGTCTTGCTTGCATGCACCTGGGCGAGGTGAACTGACCTTCAACAGGGTCGCTACTCTTGAACGAGATTGCACCCCGTCCGCACAACTCAGGACACCATACTATCGAAGCGTGCCACACCTCACAGTTCGAAAACCATCTGCGTGCGATCCTCTCTCTGCCCCTCGGCTCAACAGCGCTCCGGGTTCCCTCTGCGGCGATGGTCAATATCCTCGGGACATCGTCCTCCATGGCGGACATTGAGGCGATATCCGATGCCGCCCTTTCTGTCCCTGGCGCGACGGTACACCTGTATGGCAAAGCCGAATCGCGAAAAGCGCGGAAGATGGGCCACATCACCCTTACTGCTGACTCGGATGCCGAGCTGAATGACCGCCTCAAAGCCGTCCTCGCCTCACAGTCGGATCTCTCGGCGGCATGGATCGAAGACATTTCGCCATCCAACCGGGCTGGCCACTCGCACGCCAAACCACTGGTAGGAATCATCATGGGTTCCGACTCGGATTTGCCCGTCATGCTCCCCGCCACCAAGATTCTGGACCAGTTCAAGATACCGTACGAACTGACCATCACGTCGGCCCACCGCACACCCGAGCGGATGGTCCAGTATGCCAAGTCGGCCGTGTCGAGAGGACTCCGGGTCATCATTGCAGGTGCAGGTGGCGCAGCCCATCTCCCCGGGATGGTCGCGAGCGAGACGGCGCTCCCCGTTATTGGGGTTCCCGTCAAGGCCAGCGTGCTGGACGGGGTGGACTCTCTGTATTCGATCGTGCAGATGCCGGTGGGTTGCGTAAACCAGGAAGTCAAGTCACAATAGCTGATTATGAAATCAACGCAGCGAGGCATCCCAGTAGCCACCGTCGGCATCTCCAACTCGACCAACGCAGCGCTGTTGGCTATTCGAATACTGGGCACTTCGGTTTCCGGACTGACAATGGCGACCGAAGTCTATTCCCGATCGCTCAAGGACGAGGTGCTGGCCAAGTGTGATCTTTTGGCCGAGGAAGGATGGGAAAAGTACGCTGAGCGACTGGTAAAAAAGTAGTCAAGCGCGGGGTATAGCCGAAATGCATGATATATACAGATGAGATTCGACGGCAATGATCGTTTTGGTGGTATCGTTCATTGGTACCTCCGTACTCAAGTCCCCCTCATTTCCTCTTCGCCCGCCTCTCCTCCTGTCTTCTTCGGGCATCTACAGCATCGCGGCCCTTTTCCAACACCCATGCTTCGGAGTGCCCGTCGACAGGTCGCAGCTTGGGTTTGAAACCGCCCAGTTTCAGGTTCGGTTCCAATTGACTAGATGTTTCCTGTTTCACGCAGGGCGGTACGATCTCTCTGGTCGTGTTCCGGGAGCGGAGTGGCGAAATAGACACGGAGGGTTGATGAACGGAAGACTGCTCCGAGGTGATGGGCGGCGATGGAAGCGAATTTTCGGCGCTCGTCTTGGATTTCTGTGACTGGGATTTCGACTTGGATTTGGCTTGTGACTGGGATTGCGACTTGGAGGCGGAGGGCGATCGAGGTCGAGAGCGGGAGCTGTGGCCGTCCATCGACGGTCGCGGCAGCGATTGGTTTCTCTTTTCGTCTGTCCCTGCGTCCTTCTCCTCGAGTGCGTCCGCCGGTCCATCCTTCCTCTGCTCCCTCGAATCCCGCGCCGACTCCTCATGCCCGGCATTGCTTCCGGAACGATGCGCCTGTTTTTCGTCTGCTCTGCTTCGACCGTCTTGCACTTGCAGTTCTTCTTGCAACGGTCCCTTGCCTCTATCGCAGCCAGTTCCTTCTTCGTTCTCCATGACCTTGGATTGAGCTTGATTCGAGAGGCTCGGCTTCCGTCCTCTCTCCATCTCGGCGACCCCTCCTTCCACCAGCTCCTCCTCCTCCTCATCATCCTCTTCTAGGTCGGCAGCCTCCATGGTTCCGCCCTTCCCTCCAAACACTCTCCAACCCAAGAGATCACTTCCCGCGGCTTTTACCTTTCCCTCGTTGAATTTAGGGCTGGCGACCGCATGCCCCGTCAACTTGGGACGTGATTTGAAGAGATTTAACGGATTGAGGTACGAGAGTGCCGAGGACGAGGGTTTAGTCTCCGAGCCCAAAGAAGGAGAAGAGACGACACCGCCGTTCTTCCCCAACCACGGGGAAGATAAAGGCCGAGCGGGCGAAGATACAGGCGATTCTGCCACAGCAGTCCGTTTCTGTCGTTTGGAGTTCGCCTGTTCGGATCGCTGTGAATGATCGTGGGTGAGACCCGATTGGGAATCCAGCACCCCGCTCAGATCGCTGTCTTCGACCAGGACGTCGGGTTTTGGCGCCTGCGATGCGGGTGAACTTCTGAAGTTGACCGTATATCTCGCTAACCCAAACTCTTGGGTTGGTTGAGAGGCACCCAGCGATTCTGAACAGGGTCCTAAAGTTGGCGACTTCCTTTTCGCTTTCATCGCCCTCCTCTGCTCCCGCTCGTAATCCGATAAGCCGTCTTCGTCCTCGATATCTCTAATATCGGAGTCCGCCCTCGGTTCCGATCTCTTCTCTCTGGGCTCGGGTCGTTGAGCCTCTGTCAACTTTGATTCACCGCTTTCCACTTCCGCAGGGGACGGTGAAGGGAAGGCGAGAGGATCGAAAATATCGTTCTTCCGTCGCGGGTTTCGCAGTGGTTTCAAGGGAATTTCTTCCTCCTCGGATTCGGAGTCGAGGGGTAGGTTTCCCGTGGGTAGAGGTGTTGCCTTCCCTTTCTCTTCTACACCCTTTCTTGCCCCCCTCTTCTTTTCACTCTCTTCGGCCTCTCTTACGAGATTAGCGATTGACTCGTCGAAATCCATCTGATCATACTCCATTTCGTCATATTCTTCTTCAACCATTGTCAAATCTCCTTTCGGCGGGCTCGCCATAATCTCGTCCTCGTCGGGTATTCCGTCGTCCTCGACAGCGCCTTCCTCCGATTGCAAGATAATCTCCCCAACTTTGATGTTCTCGTCTCGTTCCTCTCGAGGTATCTCGGAGGTCATCTCTCCGGTCTCGCCTTTTCTGCTTGGATCGGCGGACCAATCCAATCCAAACATGGAAATCTTGTCCAGCTCCCTCTGGTTTTCCTCTGACACCTCAAAGATCCAATCGGGTATCATCTTCGACTTTTTGCCCTCGTTGTTCAGAAAGGGCTGTATGAAGGCTTTCAGATTCGTCTTCCTTGCGGACGAAGCGAGCGAGCGGGTAGAGGAAGAAGACATGGATCGGGAAAAGGATTTCGTCTTCTTGGCGAGGGGTACAATCTAGCGGAAAGTCGGATCAATGCTGCCGGCACTTCGAACGCGAAGAGCACCACCCACTGGAAGTCGTGAAGGGCCCGCGATAGGTTTTTCGTCCTCTTGTGAGGGATCCGAGTTGGACCTGCGAAGGCGACGTTTGGTCTCTCTTCTTTCTCGACTTCCAAGCAGGAAGAAAGGCTCACTCTCCAAGCCACCACTTTCGCAAAACCGCTTCTACCTCTTGATCTTTCCCATCGCCTCCGCCGATCGCTCGGACGTCCTCCCAAAATACTGGCTCGTTTCTGTCTCCACTGATGACCTTCCAGTCTGATATCTCGAACGATATCATGGGACGGTGGGTGGGCTTTGTCGGGGGATGAAAGTGAATTTTGAAGGCGAGAATCTGGAAGATTGCCCGGAGATGTGATGTGAGGGATTCAGCTTCGAGCCCAGGGATGGATCTGCTTGCATCCAGTCTTTGTCAGTGAACGCCACTGGGATGTTGACAAAAGCCGACCGACTCCTCGAACCGGTCCGTCGCTTTCACGTCAAAGAAGACATCGACATAATGGGTCTTGTCCGACATGACCCCTTTGATCTGAGCATGGGGGTCGGAAGGAGTTCGATACGTTGTAAACTGTCCGAATGTAATGTCAACAAATCTGAAATTCAATGGTCAGAAGCGGAACTCACCTGGACCATCTGTATATAGCCTTTGCTCCTCGTCACGGTATTGAAATGGGCTCCGTGCTTCTTGTCGTGGTTGAGGACGACCGAGGACAGCCATGAGCCCATGTCGTGCGCCATGATGGCTCCATGGGGTATCTTTGTTGTCAACTTGGATCAATCTAATCTCGTCAACACGCGCCGGGAATGAATGATAGAATGATATATTTACTTCCGCAAAAGATCTTCCGCAAAAGAGAAAACACGTGGGAAGAAGGAAGGCGGCGGTGGAGGCCGTCGGAGATGCTCGAGCTGTTTCATGTTGCATTCACTCGACCTATCTCGTTCGACACTCGACTGTTTGGATCAAGCCATCTATAGACCTCCACTCCGAGCAGGAGAACAACCATATAGGCGATAGATAATCATGACGCTTGCTAGTGTAAGCTTCCAAGTGAGTCCGCATCTCTAGGAGCTCGTGGTCGAGTTTCAGCGGCTGACTCAGCACTCACAAGACCGAGTTTGCGGTCGACATGACCTGTCAATCGGTGAGTGTTGCTCAACGAATCCAATCCGACTATAATCAGTCGTCTCATGAAATTCCTAGTGCGTAGAGGAGGTGTCTGGAGTGCTTCGAGACATTCCCGGAATCGAGAGATACGATATCGACCTGCCCAACAAACGAGTCACGATCACCGGTCGAAGTCAGTCGTAATTTTCGTTCCTTTTCGAGACAACAGTCAGCTGAATATATTCACTAGCACCTCCCTCGCAGCTTCTCTCAGCGCTTCGTTCCACGTCTCGCCAAACGCTGGTCCGCGGCGCATCCTCCCTTACCCAAACCTCCTTTTTACAACAAGCTGCCGTAGCGATCCTCGAATCCCCTCTTCCTCTCACCAGCACGACGAACTCCTCCATCCTGTCCTCTCTTCCTTCCAAACCTAGCACGCACAAGGATCTCCCGGGCATGAACGAGGAGGAGCACACCCAAAAAGTCTTTGGGATCTGTCGTTTCGTCCAGATCGCACCGCAGACTATCCTCATGGACCTCACCGTTCGACTCCCGTCCGTCTCTCAAGTCGGTCTTCGACAAGCGCCATTCAAGGTCTACATCTCCCAGACCGGCAACATGGTCAATCCACCGGAAAGTACGGGGAAGTCGTATCTCGAATTAGGGAACATTGTCCCGGACAAAGACGGCTACGGCGACATGTTCAAGGAGGTCTCGGGAGAGCTGTGGGAGTGGATAGGACGAGGCTGTCTCGTCCAGGTCGACCGCGGGGAAAAGGTCGGCCCAGGAGAGATCTTTGCCGGTGTGGTTGCGAGGAGTTCCGGGGTGTGGGGGAATGAAAAGATTGTGTGCGCATGTTCGGGCAGAACAATGTGGGAGGAGGGGCGAGAAATGGACAAAATCAGCGGGGGTGAGGCAAGTCGATGAAGCGCAGTCGACGACAGGGGGATGAGGCGGATCATGGCCGGACGGCGGGACCGTAGATAGGTGTTGATATTATGCGAGATCTACCTCTAGTTCCGGGGGATTGCTGTCCCCTCTTGTATGCTATTCCTCATTCTGGCTCTCAGATACAATGTGATAGTACAGTGCGTTCCAGCTATCCTCATCTGGAGCTGACAGAGTCCCTCTCCAAGTATCGTTCTGAGCCGTTTGTCCCGCCGGAACACAATCAGCATGACCAAGACTCCCTGAACACTGCACTGACCTAGCTGAAAGCCCACCAGAGGTATCCTCCCCATGCAGCCCACACCACCACCCACGCCGCCGTCCTCTTTCTGATCCCCGCCTCGTCCGCTTCCCGCTTTCGTCTCTTCTCCTCCGCCTCTATGTTCCGCTCCTCGGCGGGCTCAATGACATGTATGGTCGTCGTTTCCTCCCTGTCGATCCTCTGCCCGTTGACTGTGAACGACACTGTCTCGGATTGCGAGGACGAGGTGACCGTTATCATACCTCGGTGATGGGAGGGGATCCAAACAACGAGGCATGATGGATAGTGGGAGGCCCGGTCTTTCAAGGCACGGATATAGACTCACAAAGTAAACGCGATCTCGAAGCAGAGGGTGTTGTCGGTGGATTGCTATCACCAGCATACTCTCTCTTCCCGCATAATGGACAGAGGACTCGCGCAGACACTGCTCGAGGCCGGCGCAGGAGAGTGGGCCATGATCATATCACTGGTCTTTGGGGGCTGCTGCTCGTAAGTGTCCACCCCCTTTGGTTCTTCCTTTCAGGAATCGTTCAAGAGCTGATGCATGAAGTGTTCCTGTAGAAATGTCTGGGCTCTAGAAGCGGTCCTCAAGTCCCACCCCAACTCTGGCAAGTGCCCGTTCGCGCTTCGTGTTCCGCTATACGCTAAATCCAACCTCAGGCCCCTTCTTGACCTTCGCCCAGTTCCTCTTTGTGGCCGTACAGAACCTCTCATCCCAGGTCTACTTCATAGGATCCTCATGGATACCGCGGGTGCGCAAACGAGACGTTCCGCTCAGAAGATGGATGGTCCAGGTCGTCATGTTCCTGGCGGTCAGCTTGAGTGAGTAGAACAGGTGGTCGGTGCAGGGTATGTCGGACTGATGCCCCGTATAGTGAACAACTATGCCTTTGGCCTGAAGGTCTGCGCACTGATCCAAATGCACTGGAAGTAGAGGCTGATCGTCCGCCAGATTCCAGTGACAATCCACATCATCTTTCGCTCAGGCGGTGAGTAGCCCTTAGATCCACCATCTCGTTGAGGTGCTGATGATCTTCCAAGGGTTATGTGTATCGATGCTGACAGGCTACCTCTTTGCGAAACGTCGCTATTCGGTCGGCCAAGTGGTACGACCATGTATGACTGCTCTCTTTGTCACCGCTAATCACTGTGCAGTTTGCTGGAATCCTCATCACTTCTGGCATCGTCCTCGCCACGATCTCCGCGCCCTCCAGGCGTCCGCGTACCGTAACGACAACGGCTACGCCTTCGACCGAGTACCTTTCCGACGGGATGCAGTACTTTTCCGGGATCGTCATCCTGGGAACGGCGCTCTTCATCTCTGCGTGGTTGGGTCTATGGCAGGAACAGACGTTCAAGATGTACGGCAAGAAATGGAGGGAGGGTCTGTTTTACTGTGTCGGTCTTGTGGTCTTGTCCCCAGCTTCGACACTGACAGTCATCCCTAGCACTTTCTGTCGCTTCCGTTCTTCATCCCGATCTACCCGACCATCGCGAGCACGTACAGCTCGTTTGCATCTACAACCCCGATTACACTCCTCGCCATCCCGGGACCCGTGAAGTCATTCGTGGTTCCTTCTGCCCTCTTGGCGCTCGCCGTCAATGTTGTCACTCAGGGAATGTGTATCAGAGGCGTGAACCGACTGACGGCGGTGTGCACCTCCTCATGCTTCCCTCCTTCGTTGTTGGCTGACGGAATGATAAGCGAGTCAACTCGGTGACGGTCAACCTGGTCCTGACCGTACGCAAAGCGGTCTCGCTGGCAATCTCGGTATGGTACTACGGATCGGGCGTATCCACTGGTCTTGCGCTGGGCGGAGGGATGGTCCTTGGTGAGCGAACGTGCTTTGCATCGTTCGTCAGAGGTTGATAAAGTCCAGTCGGGACGATGGTGTATTCCATGGCCCCTGGACCCGTAGGCGAGAACGTGCAGGAATCGCGGTCAAAAAAGGTACTGTTTCGGTGTATTCAAGGAGCGCCAGCAGCTAATTTCGAGACTTCCAGGAATCTGAAAGTAAACTGCTGGTCTATGGCGCGGAAGACCCGGAGACGAGGGCGAGAGTGTCTGCCATCGACGCCAGTGAAGGCAAGGGGAAGGCATTGCGAGAACGAGCGATCACGAGGCGGTAAGTGCAGTGGCTAGCGTCGCGTCGAGCAAGGTACTGATGCCGTCTGGGCAGATCTTCAGAGCGACATAGCGCTGTGTCGGGGGATGTCCTGTGAAAGATGACTATGTATCTGTACCGGGGAGTAGAAGCAATGCATGTAGATCGGTAGACCCATTTCGAGAGGCCCACGTCCGAGGTTTTAGTTCTTGTCCTTGCCCCGCGGTCTCTCGCTCACCACCCTGCATATCGATCATTAGCACACCGCAGCACATAGAGCGAAAATGACCCACATCTTGTTTCCATCCTTGTCCTTGGATCGCCTCGTTCGCTTCCCCTTTGTCAACCATCCCCAGACGGATCGGGGGTCCTTATTTCCCTTGGATTTACCTCGACCACCTGGGACAGGTCGTCAGCGCCGCCGACCTGATTTGTAAACAGTACACACCTCCGTGAGGATGGTCACATGCGTTCATGGCCACGCCTCTCACGCGAGGTTTCTGGCCCAGCCATCTAGATCTACCTGCCTTGCCCAGCTGTCTCGAGTGGTGTTCTTTACTGGAGTCGGGAAAGTATCAGCCTCTGAGTTGCAGACTACCTGGATAAAGACATCAAGAGACCCACTTTGAAACGGTTCCTACGGTCCCAACACAATCCGGCTCCAAGCGCCTCACCTCCCCGCTCTGCAGCTTGACCAGCACGCTGCCCTTCTTTCCTTTCCCGTCCTCGCCGCCGACCATGTTCAGGACCTGTCCTCCACCCAAAGCCTCTCCGTTTGGTCCGTGGTGCGCGATGATCTGCGCAAACGTCCCTGCTGAGCGGCAGAGCTGCATCCGTCCCTTGGGCTTGAGCGACAAGTTGTGGCAGAGCGTTCCGGGGGGCAGGAGGTTGAGCGGCAGTACGTTTCCAGGTTTGAGAGTGAGGGTTCTCAGGAGACCCAGCGCTCGGGACGAATCGCCGGACGAAAGATCGTCCCACCCTGGAACGAGGTTCGTCGGTATGCCCTGTCGATACGAGACCACCTGGTCGCCCGCACGAAGACCCTCCGGGCAGAGGATGTACGACCACCCAGCCTTGACGGCGGTACGATCTGCACGGCCCCCGGCGCCCTCGCCCTCGAATTCCATCTCGGCGAGCTCGGCGCCCTCGTCGACGTTCTCTGCCGATCCGGTCCCACGGCGCTTCAAGAGTGCGATATGGGCGGATCGTCCAGGATCGTATTCCACTCGTATCACGTCATGCTCGCCCGACTCGAGACGGTGGAAATCGACGATACGGAGCCGGCGTCGATGACCTCCGCCGACGAAACGGTTCACCACCCGGCCGGAATCGTTTCTGCCGCCCGTACGACGAAGGGCGAGGGTGAGTTCACGAAGGGGCGCGCCAGAGTGGAGGTGAGGGTGATGTGGGTGCACGAGATGTCGTAGCCCCTAAAGAAGGGAGAGAGAGGTTAGCTCTGGTTGGAAAGATGTCACGAGGAGACAAGTCGAACGTACGGGAATATGAGGGAATCCCTTGCCGGTGTATCGCTTCATGATCACTTCGTTCTTGATCTTCAGGGAGGGTGGTCCGCCAAACATCAACCCATCCGCAGGAGGAGGAGGAGGAGAAGTCGAGGCCGCGAGGGGAGCCTCGGTCGCATATCCTCGGAAGGGGAAGGGGAAGAGGGACGAGGACGCGAGACATGGACGTGGTATCCTGCACACCTGGATGGTTGAGCGTGCCATCGTCGACATGCTGGCAACTGTACTGGGATTGGGAGCACAGGTATACGAATTGAGTCGAGATGGTCAAGGATCAACCTGTTCATCAAGCGAACGACGATTTCGACCCAAGCGAAATTTCGGAAATTATAAAGATTCGCTGAAACCTGGGATATTCCATAAAACTCGGTTGGCCAGAGTTCCCCTTGGGAAGTTGGGATTGGCATCTCATCTAGAGACTACTCTTGTACCCCATCATGGTCGCCATCACCGTCACCACAAAGGGCAAGCCCACCATCACACTCGACTTTGCAGGCAAGCACCCTAGTAAAATCACCGTCAAAGAGGTCAAGTCCGCCATCCAAGCAAAGTTCCCCAAGGTCCGTCCAGTGATGCCTTGTGCGGCGTCGCAGCCGAGTCTTGACCTCGTTTCACTAGTTTGAGCACAACAGACAGCGGATTACGTTCCCGCAGGACAAGTCAGATGGGAAACCGCTCGCGCTCACGGACGAGAGCAAGACGCTTGCCGACTATGGTGTAGGCGAGAAGGCGCAGTTGCGCTTGAAGGATCTTGGCAAACAGGTCGGCTACAGGGTCCTGTACATGTGGGAATACGTGGGTGGAGTGAACGCAGCTGTGGAGTGAGTTCTCTTACTGACGAGCTGGTATGTGTAGATTGGGGTCATCTTCATCAACCCGCTGTTCTTGAAATACTCGCACTTGTTGTGGGGTAGCTTCGAAATGTCCACCCTGCAGCTGTAAGCGTCCTCTCTTTCGCACCCGCTTTGCTATCTACTTCAAGTGCTGAATCTCCGATCCACAGGACCGTCCGAAACCTCCTGCTTGTTCACTTTATCAAGCGAGAGCTCGAGTCTGCGTTCGTCCACCGCTTCTCGCGCGCGTCCGTCCCGCTGTCGTTCGTATTCCGAAAGTAAGTCAGTCTTGGCTGTCCGTCTCGTTGGCGCGGAGCTCATCCGCATGCCAGCTGCTTGTACTACTGGGGTGTATGCGGCTTTCTCATCGGCCTGACCCTCTATCGACCTGCCTATTCTGCGCCCGCCCTCAAGGGCAGTATTCTCGACAACCCGGTATGGCTGGGTTTCTGGTCCACCTTCATCCTTGTACGTTAGCTCCTGGACTTCAAACAGCACCCCCTGAGTCCGCAATCTCAGATTGCCGAGGCATTGAACTTCAACACCCACATGCATCAGCGCTCTCTCCGAACGCCACCGGGACACCCAAGGAAATACCCCACCGGCTTTGGCTTTGGCTCCATCGTCTGCGCCAACTACTTTTACGAGATTCTCGTCGTTGTTGGATTGGTCTTCATGACAGGTGGCGACTTTGGCAGTGAGTCTGCGGAAATGCAAACGATGGCCTCGATCTGGGTGGAGGAGGAGCTGATGGGTGATCCCCAGTGGTGGTGTTCCTCGCCATCGCGGTCTACTTTATGCAGTTGTGGGCCGGCCAGAAGTACGCGCGATACAAGAAGGAGTTCGACAACAAGGTCTTCCCCGGCAAGCGATGGAAGGTGATTCCGTTCATCTACTAGAGCGTAGAGCGTACTGTTGGCGGGTAAGTCGGCGGAGAAAGACAAATCGTCCAAGATAGGAAATGATATGACCCCGATGCAATTACAAGCTCTCCTCCAGCCTCTGCAAAACACCTGTGTTATCTCAATCCGTTGACTCCGTTTGTTACTGCTTATGCTACATGCACCCTAGATACCTATGTACACTTAGTCGCTCTCGTACCCCGCCAACAACCCTGCCCCGATGAGCTTCTCCGGTTCCTTCAGACCCTTTATCGCGCCCCCTATCGCAGAGTCTTTCATCTTCCCCCGGACTTTCAGTCCACCACCTATCGACACCAACGGCGCAGGCGAGATTGATGTTCCAACGGTCGATGCGAACGGGTCGTACTTCCTCGCCGTGTTTTTCCTGATGATCTGCGCTAGTCCGGGCGACGCCTCTCCTGCTCTTCCCTTTCCGTTCCTGCTCGCTATAGGGGTCCCCGCCAAGGCCGACATACTCGTACCGGTAGTCCTACTCCCACTCGGTAACCCGCGCCTCTCCCTGCCTGCTATCCAGCGACCCTCCGCACCTTCCACATCTTCGTCCCCCAGGTCCACATCATCACCTAGCCCAAACTTGGCCCTTACGTCTCCGTCCCGCGTCTGCTTCTCCAACAAGACCCTCTTCTCTTCGCGGAACTTGCGACGTAAGGCCGACGATACGAGATAAGGGTCCGACGAGAGGCGGTCAGATGAGTCGGCGAGGTCGGTCAATCGCGTCGTTTTGCTTTTCGCCCAGGTTTGCTGGTCAATTGTCTTTTCAATATGGGCGAAGGGGTCGGCAGGTGCATCGGCAGCGGAAGGCGCCTCGGTATCTGTTGGATGGGTCAGCTCAGATCCGATGGTCTATACCAAACACGGCACCTCAGCTACACATACCATGGATAGCAAACCCGCCGTTCTCCTCGGGGTTCCAGTCTTCATCCTTCTTCCGCGCCCCTTCCTCCACGACGTATGCGGCGTTCTGAGAGGTTTCTCGTCAGCTTCGTTGACCATGACGTCGATGATTTTCTCGTAGCTGACCTTTGGATCTGTCCTGATCTCGAACCATCCGTCACATAGATGACACTTGCACCGGAAGGCGTATATGGCGGTAGAATAGTAGTTCCCCACTTTCTGCTTTCGCGCATTATATCGAACACCGGCGCCGAGGTGAGCCTGAGAAGATCAGTCGGTTGCCCACCAAGGCAAACGCTTTCGAGGAGGCGACGTACATTACATGTCCCGCACCAGATATTGAAGGGCAGTTCGAATCTGGATGTCACTTAAAAGCCGGCCAGACCGAGAGAAATGAAGGAGACTTACCGGACAATCAGGATTCCCTTGTCAATGTCCTTGGCACGATTTCCGAGCGCGTGCTTATTGTGGTATGCATTGAGGGTGGAGTGCTTCCTCGGATCATAGTCGGGAGGGTGATATCGGTTGAACCCCTGCATTGGGTGAGATTACAGCAAATGAACTGCAGGTAAGCCGAGGAAAGATGGGTGGCCAATACAAAGGAGCTGCAAGTAATTGTCAGGCTCAAAGAAGGATTATCAGGCAATGTGTCCTTTTTCTGGCGGATCGTTGTTGAGAGAGCGAAGGACCATGAGACGGTGATCCGCGAGATGAATGAGCTCCGGTATACTAGCAGTAAGAGCTCGTTGGTACTTCACGTAGTGCAGTTCTCACCCTTCAGAATCAACGAGGGCGATTTACCTATTATTCGGCCCGTTCAAGCCATGCGCGATCTTTGCCCCTGGGATGTTGGTCGCTGGTATGACATATCCTAGGCGTTGCTTCAGTTGGCTTCTGTCTCCTCAACTCCGTCCAATCATGATGTTCTTGCGTCAGTAATAGGAAACTGGTATCCGGAGCGCCACTCTTCGGTACGCCACTCCTTCGTATAGCCGGGAATCCGGCTGCACGGACCCCGGGCGCGCAGTATATCACCCCTCCTTCTTGCTCTTTTCTCTTCTTTCTTTATCGACAACTATACACGTCGGTCCTTCCCAGGGTGGGGAAGTAAAAGATACATACCGGCAGGAATCGCAGGTGGGTATTGATCCAACGAAGGGCCCGCAGTAAGGTCCAAGTTGATTGACCCCCTATCTTCTTTCCCCCCCAGACATTCCCATCCCGTGTATGCTCCAGGATCTTATAACAGGGAGTCTAGGAGATGGGGGAGCCAAGACAGCTGCCGTCAAAGTCGCCGCGCCGCTCAGTGCTGCCCAATCCGACTGCAGAAGGAGTGAGTTGATGGCCGCTTTTTCTCCTTGCTCTGGCCTGCTTGGGGGATTCCAATTGGGGGCTTCTCCCCTCTTTCCCCTCTTCTCCTCTTCTCCCCTTCTCCCCTTTTCACCTTGTCGTCTCATAGCCAACCCTTCTTCTGCTCTCTTCTGGCTAATGTCGCACTGCAAAGAGCTCATGCTGATTCCAAAAAGAACCCGTCCAGACCGCTTCACCGAGCGTCCTTCAGCCATCTTTGAAAACAGTTGCATAGTAGACTGCCCCAGTATGTCCTATGTTTCTGCATCCCGTCGTCTTGTACTGATGTCCCCTCTAGCGTCACCTTCATCTCGTTGTCTACCGCCGAATGGATTCACGTTATGCCGATGCCAGCCGTCGCAATAATCCACTTCATGTCGACGGCCCCGTCCATGCACACACGTCATGTCGACGCCCGCCGTCCATGAGTCCAAGTCATGCCGACACCTACCGTCGCACGAAATCTCGTCTGTCATGTCAACGTCTACCATCATGGACTTCGAGCCATCTCGATGTCCACCGAGACGACGGGAGATGAAATCTCCGCCTAGTCATGTCAGCGTTCACCGCCGAATGGTAATCTCGTTCACGTCCTTGATCGTGAGTCGCTCCCTCGCCGCTCCTTGGATTAATGTTGATGCATCACTCAGCTTGATCTTAGATCCCGAGTTCAACTCTTGAGTTATAGTTGAAATCCTCGTCCTAGATTGTAAATGATTCCCCATTAGACCTACCGCCTATCGCTGACGACGTCTCAGCACTCCGTCCCCAGTACACTCGCATACTCGAGTGGAAACCCTTCCCGGTGTCGCAACACCTCGTTCAGTGACCCGTCGTCTCGTCACCACAACAGCGGTTCCTCTGTAACTCAGCAAAAACCGAGTCCCGTCACCTGGTGGATTTGATTCAACAGACCACCTTTTGCTGAACGGTCAGGATCCGCCGACGCCATGCGCCTCGTCTTACAACTTGACGAAAGGAAATCCTTCCGCCCAGTCCGCATGGGAAAATTTCGGGTACCGACTCGCTAGCGCTGGTTGATCATCCCGGAATACCTGGAGAACATCCGGTACCAACTCGCGAAAGCTGGTTGTCTTTTCCCCGATACATCTGAGAACAATAGGGGATGACTGGCTAATGCTGGTTGACCCCATCTCGGTACATCTAGAGAATCTTGGGTACCGACTGGTTTACGCTGGTTGGTTTATACCAAATGCACCTAGACAACTCGTGAAGACCGACTACAGTCGTAACAGGTCCACCTCTGCTGGACCACTCCGACATACTTTTGGTTTTATCCGTGTTATGGCTTTATGTTTATCACGAAAGTCAGCTGTCGATTTTCTGGCGCTGAGCAGAAATGCATTGTGCCGAAGATCGACCCAAAACATACTTCCCCTCGGCTCTTCGGTCGTTGTACTCCTTCACCTCGCCTCCCCCCGGCTCGTGCAAATGATCGGTTTTTCCTTTTCCACCTCCAACGGACCCTCTCGACGGCGATGTCAGATGAACCTTTGTCGAAGGCGTGAGTGGGCCTTTACATGTTTAAAATCTGTACTGATGACGTGCCGACTAGTCCCCCCGACTCGACCCATCTGCGAGCTATCTGTCGCCTGGACGCAGGTGACTTTTGGCCGGATGTGGGTTCCAGGTGGATATGTCAGTAGGAATAGAAGCAGGGTATCTCGTGAGACTCCCCTTGATATAGGTTTGCAGAGGCGGCCTTTGGCTGCCCTTTGTAGATGACGGGGGATGACCTGAAGTCTGGCCCGACTATAGCGTTCTACTGATGCAATTTCCTACTGGCGCTTCATGCTGCACTTTGATTTTGACTGATAGATCGCGAGACTTCGCTCTTCGTTCTCTTCAGTTCGACGGCGTCTTTTCCTTACACCATGACTGCCGCCGTATACACAAAGCAAGAGTACACAGTACTGCATCCCTCTCACTTCTCAACCTCACCCCTCCCCTTCCACTCGACCACCTGCGGCCATGCCTCTCTTGTCGCTCGCTCGACATCACCCGCAGGAACAGGCAGCGTCTTGACCCCGTTCGCGAGCCATTCCCCTTCCTCCTTCCCCTTCTTCAGCCCCGACATCCCCTTGTACGTGACCTTCTTCTTCGAGTCCCTCACCGACACAAAAGCATCATCCACACCCGGAACGCATCCTCTCAGGAAGACGAGGTTGAGTGCCGTGTCGATTCGATGAACGAGGAGGTTCTGAGTGGTTCGTTTAACAACACCCATGTGTCCGGCCATCTTCTTTCCGGGCAGAACACGTCCTGGGTCCTTGGGAAGTTTGAGCGAGACACCCAAGCACGAGCATCAGAGAGTCATACCTGATGCTGTCCGGTAGATCCTCCTGATCGATGCGTGACGGACACACCGTGCGACGCTTTCAAACCCTTGAAATTGTGTCGCTTCATGACTCCCGCAAAGCCCTTTCCGATGCTGTCGAAGGAGAGGTGTAAGCGACCGAAAGAAGGACAAAACCCATCAAGGCAGAGACTTGCGAGGTGGCCGTCACATCCACGTATTGGCCCGGGACAAAGTGGGCTGCCGATAACGTCGTTCCGACCTTCAAGACGGCGTCTTCGGTCACTTGGAACTCTTGGACCTTGTATTTCGGATTGACGCCTGCTTTCCGGAAATGTCCCTGCTGCGCCCAGGTGGTGCTTTTCAGTGAACGGTCGGAGGCGCCGATCTGGAGAGAATGGAGAGGGGAGGTGGGGGGTGGTGGCGTATGTCGTAGAACTTGGACAGAGTCGAGCTGGGGATGTGACAGTCAGTCTGGAAAGGTATACATTCGATGGAGAAAACTCTCACCTGCAAGACCGTCACGGGATATCGCACACCGTCCTGGTCCCACAGTCCCGTCATGCCCCGTTTTTGGGCAATCACACCCGTTCGCTGAGTGTACGGAGACCATTTGCCAGGAGGGTTTGCGATGGAAGCCGAGGATGTCGACGCCGATGCTATTGGTTCGCTTTCAACAAAGGTCGCGAACGTCCTCCTTGAAAGAGCTGAGTGTATGCGCAGGGCACGAAGTAGGGAGGGCATTCTAGTGAGGCTGTTGTAGGGACAGAAAAGGCGAGAGGAGGAAGAAATATTGTGGTTGGAGATTGGGAACGGACGCAAATTCCTGGCGGAGCCATTTGCTTCCGTACGTTGTTGGGTGCTGAAGCTGTATCCTTTCCCATCCCAAACTGCAACGCATTCACGTAGCCCTCCGTTCCACGGCAAGCAAAGAACTGCCCAGCGTTCTGTACATCGCCGACGTGCCAGACATACCCTCTCCCGAAAATCGCGTCGCTGGACCTCGAAACTCTGCTCGCACGGTCCGCATTCCAGAAGTCCCAGTTTCATTCCATTTACCCTGACACTGTCTCCCTCGTAATCATCAACATCTCTGGTCGGCATCTCACCATACCACATCTGCCATCATGGCGAGCACGGCATCCATGTACATGGACGATCCAGCCGGGTTGGACATGGGCCTCGGCCATCCAGGAGGGGCATCCAGGCCGAGGGTCGTGTCGCAGATGAGTGTTGCGCCCCCTCCGCTCCTTGATCAATGTGAGTGTGATGGGTCTCTTTGCCCCTTACCGCACTTCCCCCCTCTATGCTGGCCATCGGGCGAGCGACGGTGCTCCTACACTCTGCCGCCTTGCTGCACGCCGAGTCCTTTGTTGCGCTACGCCTCCGTTCCGAATGCATCTGACCCTTCTCATCAGCACATCTTCGACCGGGAAAAGAAGCTGCGCTACTAACGCACGACCGAACGCTCGAACTCTACCGAGAGAACGCCAAAAAGACCAATGACCCCGAACTCATCTTCGAATTCGCCGTCTTCATGATCGATGCGGCCAAGTCCATGATCCCTACCCCTGGTCCTGACGCACCCGTCGAACAGCCCAACAACGCCTTGATAGACAAGCACGACGAATTGGTCAAAGAAGCTACGGCACTGTTGAGACGACTCGCCGACCGAGGGTTCCCCGACGCCCAGTACTTTTTGGCCGACTGTTATGCAAACGGAATAGGCACAGCTCGAGGTCGTCAAGATTTCGACAGGGCGTTCCCGCTCTTTGTCCTGGCCGCCAAACATGGTCATCCGGATGCCTGCTATCGAGCTGGAACGTGCTGCGAGCATGGGTGGGGTTGCAGAAGGGAAAATGCCAAAGCGGTGCAATTCTACAAGTGAGTCTTTTGGTCGTTTCGCTTCGATTTGGTGCTGATGGATCGAGCAGAAAAGCAGCAGTGGCCCTACATCCTGGCGCGATGTACCGTCTTGGAACGGCAGAGCTGAACGGGTCATTGTCATTGTCTCGACGACCGAAGGAAGGGGTCAAGTGGCTCAAACGATCTGCGGAGCACGCCACCGCCGAGTATCCCCACGCTCTCCACGAACTGGCTCTACTCCACGAACGTGGGATCGAGAACGTGCTGTTCGTAGACGATGACTACGCTGCCGAGCTCTTGGCGCAGGCGTCGGAATTGGGATACGCACCTAGCGCGTTCAAGCTGGGAGAGTGTTACGAGTATGGGAAAATGAGCTGTCCGGTAGACGCCGCTCTAAGTATACATTACTATGTCAGTCCACTATCTCTTCCTGATTGAGATGAGAGTTGACCCTTGTTCCATCCAGAACATCGCCGCGCAGCAGGGGCATCGGGATGCTTGTTTCGCATTGACTGCATGGTATCTCGTCGGATCGCCGGGCGTCCTTCCGCAGTCGGATACTGAGGCGTACCTGTGGGCCAAGAAAGCCGCGGAAGCAGGTCTGGCCAAGGCGCAATATGCCGTCGGGTACTTTACAGAGGCATGTCTAAACAGCCATTTCCGCTTGGAACATTTGGCTGATCTATGTGTAGACTGGAATTGGAACTGAAGCCTCGTTGCCCGCTGCGATGAAATGGTACAAGTCCGCAGCGGAGGGGGGAGACAAGCGGGCCACGAAGCGGTTGGCATCGAATAATCGGGGCGGAATGTCGGCCTTGGACAGGCGAGTAGAACTGGACGCCATGAAGGAGGATCTTCCGGGCAAGAATGGAGGGAAAGACGGATGTTTGATAATGTGACGTGTCCAGGATATTCAGTGTGTGTAGCCTCTTTGTCAATGATGCATGCGACATAGACAGTTCCAACTCTGCGACAACGGGTTGAACCGTTTCATGAGGTATGCACATAGGTCACCCCTGCCTGGACCCTACGCCCCTCTAGCTGCGAGAGCTTCGTTCTGGATTCGGACCAGCTCGGCTCGGGACAGACGCTACCGCGATTCCGTTAGTTATAGGCTCTATGGTCTCTGCTACATCACTGACCGCTTTCTCGCATAGAGATCTGAAGATAGATTCTTGCGCGTCGAAAAGGGCCAGCGGGGAATCGAACTGTATTCCCGTCCCAAAATTAGCGGCTCATCTCGAGTTCACGTTGTCGACAAACCTCAGCAATCGCGCCAGCATCCATGACCAATATACGGTCGTAGAACGCGACCGTTTGTAGCCGATGAGCGATCGATATCAGCTATTGTCGAGCTGGCATGAGCAAAGGTCTTCTGCTTGAGGAGCGGGAGAAGACTCACCGTGACATGCGAGAATTGGGTTTGGATGATGCGCTGAATCAAAGCATCCGTGGCGAGATCGACTGAGGATGTCGCTTCGTCCAACAAGAGGACTTTGCACCCTCGCACCAGGGCTCTGATTAACGCCACTGCCAGAAAGTCAGCAATCAGTAGGGGAAACCTGGCGAACAGAGAAAGAGCTAAGTAATGCAGTGGAAGCCAGGAGTACGCCGGGAGAACGGTCCGCAGAGCTGGACTACAGCGAGGAGTTACGGCCTACTGGGAGCGGAAGCTCGCGAACCATCTGCCTCCTTTGCACTTCCTCACCCCACTTCTCTGTGGCGCCATCGGTCCAGCAGAGTAATCGCCTACCGACGAGCTCTTTTGGCTTGTACACGCAGAGAATGGTGATCAGCGAACGGACTTACACAGCTGCCGTTCTCCAGCCGAAAAGTTGGCACCCTCATTTTGCACTTCGGTATCGAGCTTGAACTTGTCCGCCAAGCTCGTGCTGGCGTTTGGGTCCTTGTTGATCAGATTCAGAGAATCGTTTAGCACCGCATCGGTGCTGAGGCCGAATGGATCGATGTTCTCCCTGAGTAGTGGCAGCTATCAGCAGGGAGAATGTGCACCGGTAGCGGAGCTTACCGAATAGTACCTTGCCATAGAAAGGCGTCCTGCGGGATGATCGCCAGCTGCGTTCGGACCTGTGGTGGTGTATGTCAATGGGAAAGCATCAAGATTTCAGGTAATTGGACGGACAATGTCCAGACCCATATCCCCTAGGACTCGACCATCGACAGTGATCTTGCCGCCGGACAATTCAACTGTGCGGAAGAGCGCTTGGGCGAGACTACTTTTCCCAGCCCCTGTGCGTCCGACGATGCCAATCTACACGGACATAGAATCAGCGCGACAATATCAGCAACACATCGTATACACACCTTCTCCCCGGGATTGATTTTGAACGATAAGCCCTTGAGGACCAGTGGCAGTTCAGGACGGTATCGGAGTTGGACATCCTGAAACTCGACCGCTCCTTGGGCAGGCCACTCCTTCTTGGGCGGGTCACTGGGCATAGATGGCGCCGCTTCCAATTGGAGCTCGTTGTAGTACTTGAGTCGTTCCACGTTGTTCTGGTTCAGATGTTTAGTCACAAACTGTACTGAGCTTTTCGACGCACCATATCTTGCTCCACAGTCGCGAACATGACCACGAGCTAGGCTGACGTGAGTACTTCTGTGAGTGCGGCGGGTGACATACCTGTGAAGCAGCTATCTCGAAATGCCAATCAGCCTATTCCTTGCAGAGCAGCAGCGAATAACTCACCAAACGACACGGAGATAGTGTAAGTCAAGACGACTCCAAGTTTGGCAGGGCTGACTGTCTCTCGGAAGATACAACCGAAAATGGCAACCATCTACGAGTAGAATGTCAGCGTAGCACTGGGTAGAGGCACAACCGTTTGTGACCCTCACCAAGACCACTATATCGCTCAAGAAGTTGAGATGGATGGAGAGCCACCTGTCAGCAGCGTCAGTTCCAGCTTGCTGCTTGAATCCGATTGCCTTACCGCTGCACGCTTATCTGAGTATCGTTCAAAGTAGATCAGCGCAGCGAGTGAGGATGCTAGACCGCAGCTCACGGAGATCAGATACGCCCTCTGGGATTGTTGTCAGCCTTCGATTCGCTGAACATATACTGAAGAAAAACGCACGCCGTCAGTGTTGATACACTCCTGCATTCGTCGCTTGAAGTCGTCTTGCTGGCCAAACGCTCGGATAACTGCGAGGCCTGCAAGCTGGTCCAAGGCGTGAGCGCTCGCTGGTCTCCTGAATCAGTGCAAAAAGCCCTTACCTGTTCTGAGAAGGAGCTGTATATTAAACTCTTCTGCAGCGAATCAAGCCTCTTCAGTTCCCGCGATGAGGCACGATAGAAGGCGGCAAAGATGTACTGTATGTGTCAGTAAAAAGACTCATTACGACCGTATACCGGGAGACTCACGTAGACCGCTACTAGGGGGATATAAAATAGTCCAAGCCAGGGGAACGAATAGACGATCAGGGCAAAAGTCCCAACAACGGAGAGTGAAGAGGAGAGGAACGAGTTCATGCGGCTGGGTAGATATTCGTCGATGTTTGAGACGTCCTTGGACAGGCGATTGATAATACGGCCGCTCTACGTCTAGATCAGCATCGAGCGCACAATCACGCGATCAGGGACCGTACGGGAGTTCTGTCGTGCCATGTAGTTGGGCTGCGCAGGACGGCATTCCAAGCCCCGTTAAACATGTTCGTCGACGCTCTCAGACCAGCAACAACGAAGGTATATGACGTGATCCACTGTTTTACTATCAGTTCAACCACCCGGAAGTGCACGAGGGAGATCACACCGAAAATACCGCCACTGCTCCACCGAAGCCTGGAGCCACTCGTTAGGTACATCCTATATCATCGATGGAAGCCCAGACCACCCATACCTGCGTAAAGTCCCATGTAGCTACCTTGGGACAGTCCCGGTATCTCATTTCCCGACCAAAAGCCAAGGAAGAGAGAGTTTCCCACAGTTGCGACTTGAGTCAAGATCAAGGTGGCGCACAAAAGCGCCACTGTCCACCACGAGTCCATCGATCGGAGGTACGACCAGTAAATCCCCCAAGAAACCGTACCAATCGCTCGTTCTTCATCCATTATTAGCTTGACGGCATCGCCTTCATTCTTCTTCTCGCCTGTCTTTTTGACGATGCCAATCTCGTTTCCTGCGGTCTCCGCCTCTTCTTCCGAAGAAGAGCCGAATTCTTCAATCAGCGAGCTGAAAATACCAGGCTCTCTAAGCAGACCCTGCGGAGGGAGTCAGACGTGCTATACGACTGACGCTGCTGAAAAACGTACCTCGTACGTGCCTTGCTGTGCGATACGTCCCTCGCTGTCGCTCGCTTGGTCCATGACGACGATGTGATCAGCGTGGGGGAGGACTTCCAGGTGATGAGTGACCAAAACCCGAGTTTGCGTAGACAAGGGACCTTGGAGGATGCAGTTGTGGAGGATGTGATGACCGACATTCGCGTCGACCGCAGAGAGGGGATCGTCTAGTAAGACCACTTCCGTGTTCTTATTATACGCCGCTCGTGCCAAACAAATCCGCTGCCTTTGTCCGCCAGACAGTGTTATCCCCTTTTCTCCAATAACAGTCCTATCGAGATTGTTTTAACTCTCCACCACGTATCGTCATTTAAACTACTCACATGAGCCCATCAGCCCACATTTCCAAATCCGTGCGCAGCCCGCAAGCATCAACAACCTTATCCAAATGCTCATGATCGATTTCATCGTCACTGTGGCAGAAAGCGATGTTGCTCTTTATTGTTCCCGATTGGACCCATGCCTGCTGAGGGACGTAGCTGATTGCCCCGCCAAATACGACATGCCCGTGGAGTTGACGCATTTCTTTGATCAAGCCGGACATCAACGCAGTCTTACCTGCGCCGATGCGACCCACGACGCAAACCAGGGAACCTATCATGCCACAATCAACTTCATAAACGAAGCAGTCGAGATATTATCACTCACCTCTAGGGATCTGTAGATCGATACCTCGCAGAGCAAAAGGGGGTGATGAGCTTTTTTCTTCTTCCGCAGTTTCTAATGACGGAAGGCCGCTTTTTGCTCGATTCGCTGCTTCCTTCTTCAACTTTCTCGCTTCTTTCTTCTGTCGTTTCGCTAGCTCTATGTCGTTATCCTCTTTGCCATCGCCAGGCGTTTCCGAGCTCTCAAACTGGAAATCACCGGTTGCAACGATCGAGAACTCAGCCGTCTTGTCGATCTTGATCTCTTCACCCAATTCTTCGGCCTAGACTAGGGGATCAGCTTGAGGACCAAGTGCAAAAGAGTATTCCTTACACAAAGAACATCCTTGATCCTTTCTGGCTTTGTCGTTAGGTACTGCCTATCCCAAATACGAGAACGCTTACTAGTAGAGACCAGTGCATCCCCCAAAGACGTGAGAAACAAGGGGAATAGATAGAGTGGCATTTTCAAGATGTTGAAATAACTGAGTCCCGTAAAAATTACGGTCGCATTGAGCTCGTGGCCTGTCAATCCATATGTAACGAATGTCACTGCACGTCAAGATATTAGTCTACCCCATGACAGTATCAAGATGCGCCTACAGACCGCGGCTAGGATTGGGATGAATGAGATCGTGCTGTTGATGGAAGCATTATTGAGACCGTTTTTGCGCAAATCGTTCAACTCCTTCCTTCTTATATCGTTCACTCTCTCCCCAAAGAACGCTTCGTAGCAATAGAGCTTGACAGCTCTGACGTTTGAAATGACCTCTGTGAGGAGTCGAACACGAGAGTCCGAAAACTTGAGTTGAGATTTGCGGTTTTTGAAGAATTCATTGAATAACACAGCTGCCATTGTTCACAGTCAGCACCAGTCCGCGTGAATGAGCGGGTTGAAGTAGACGTACTCTGCATCGGAATGGCCATGAGGAGTACCTGAAATGTAGTTGTAGAGGCGACAACGCAGTTTCGAAGAGCAACTCACCCCTAGACCAACAAGCGCGGAATATCCCAGATACTTGATAAGCAAAGCGACTCCAACAACGATGACAACAGGAAGAAGAATGACGTCAGAAACTGATGCTAAACTCGTTTCCTGTTCAAAGGTCATATTCAGCCGTGGCTCGGCGATAATGTGAAATGTGACGCACGATGTGTTGCGTGTCAGTGGAAATGGTAGTTATAAGACGGCCGCTCGTAAAGTCGAGTCGCGATTTCTCAGAGAGACGCCTAAATTTGTAAGCCAGCGGTCACATCGGATTAAGAAACGGTTTTCCCTTACATCGATTTTCTCGAGACCAGGTCTATAAGAGCGACGCGCAGCAGGTATCCCGCTTGCTGTGCCCTCAGGAAGGACACACTCATGCTCGTGCTATAGACAGCCATGAGGATGAAGAGGACAAAGGCGAGTCCAATCCCGTAGCCAACGGACTTCGGCGCTTGTAATCCCTCAGTTGAAGTAGCATGGTGATAATCGTAGGCCAAAGTGAGTTGCGCAAGGATAAGATTCGTGATCAGCGGGGATACTAGCTCGGCGCCATCTTTACAAAAACTGTGAGATTCCGAAGGCACTGGTAGGGTCACGTACAACCGATAGTATCGATGACATAAACCTGCCAGTACCGTGACCAGATCGTCCGAATCATGGCTTTGAGCAAGCTCATGTCATAGATGACGCCATCTTCCTCCGCGATTTTGCCAGCAGCTATCTTGCGAGCGGTACGCTTCCCGTACTTCTTGATTAGCTCTTCCATTGCTCTGACCTTGCCGTCCTGGCCATTCTGTACAGGGGGATAAGTGTCTATGCCCCCTGTATTTGCCGACTTGGGGTCTATCTTGGTTGCAGCAGTGTCAGCGAGCGTGAGTGAGGAGCTTGAAGACGAAGAGGAGTCAGGCATAGCGACCTTCTCAGCGTCGTAGGCTTCCGTGTCTTGCTTAGGCGACGGTGAAAAGCCGAATCTCTTGGAAGGTGGCAGGCGTTTCATGAGGTTTTCGTGGAGCAAAGCCGCCGCCTGAGCCTCGGTTTAGCATGAACGGTAGGATGACGCTCAAAGACCCACTGGTTCACAACGGAAATCATCAGTGAGCTGGTACAGATCTGAGAATAGGGCGTTAGCCGCCTCATCACACAGAACCTTACCATTAATTTCCAGCGGTCTAGAGTAGCCGACCTGACACGAGGGTGAGCAGTCCAATGTGTTGACAACGGGAGTGCACTGACTCTGAGTATAGGCAGTATCCAGAACACAATAAGCTTGGAGAAGACATTTGCGCCCGAGATTGGCAATGGGGTCTTGTTGAAGACCTCCGGCGGGGCTGGTTTGGGATGATAGAAGGGGATAGGCATGATCGAGAGGTTTGTTTCCGCTTCGAGAGGTCAGGACACCGGAGGAAGGAGAAGCTGTATCGGGTGGTGATATATGTATCGATGATGCCTTCGACCCAAGCGAGTCAGTAGATGTGTGTGGAGGAAAGGGCGTGGTTTGTGGAAGGTGGGGGAATATGAAGTGGATGGACGGCAACATCCTGTACGAAGTTGTGATGCGGCTCTTATGCTTTGGAGACCGATCACTCCTTTCGTGTATACCTCCTTTCATACCCCAGACCCAAAACGCGTAGCAGGATCGAGCAATTCGTGTGAGCTTCCCAATAAAAGAAACGTGTCCGCTATCCATTGTGTAATCGAGTTCGATGTTGCCGAAAGCTGTGGACCATAGTCAAGAGGGAGTGAGCCATTCATGACGTGCCCCCAGCACCGATAAATCACCTTCAATTCCAGGGCGCCGCAGTGACGCGTGTGCTGGCGACGTTGTCCACTGGAGGAGGTCAGCGAATAGCAACACAGCTGCACATCGAATATACGAGCCGCCTGTGCATCTCTTCGCAATGAGTACTCACGCGGAATACCATTTCAACGAAAGGCTGCTGACCCATCGGTGTTCTAGGTGCGCCAGTTGAGCACCGTCGGGTAGGGTTTCTTTGTTATGCGAGTGGGTATCTATGAGGGCAAACAAGGCACAGATCCATTCTCTTCTCGGACCGATGTTGACGGGAGTCTGAAATCAGTACTTCAAGTCATCTCCGCGACGTGGGTATTAGGTCGACCATCTTGATGGGATTCCATGAGTTGAGCTGCTGAGGATACCGTTCCACCGGTTTGTAAACGGATAGATACGACTGAACGGCCCGTTTTATATTGTACGTATGCACGAAGCAAGTGAGTGAGCAGGGGTGAGCAGGAGATAAGCATTTTCGGTAAAGACAGTCGCCGCGATTTCACCTCGTCCTCCATCTACTTTTCTCGTCGAGCCACTACGTCTACAATACCTAGACAATGAATCCACTTGCACCTCAACCCGCTGCTCCGCCCCCCACAGGCTCGTCGCAGTTCTCGCCCTCCTCCTCGCCATTGCATCCCTTATCCGTTCAGCACAACATCAAAGTCCTTTCTTCTCTCGCGACGGTTCGTCCATTTTCCCTTTCCTCACTGATCCGTCCCCGTTCGTCCCGCGTGCACTGACAATCATCACATATACAGCTCGCCGCGTGCTTCTCAGGCCTCGTCTCTGGCATCCTTGGGCTCACCAACTTTTCCGGCTTTTTCCTCTATCTCCTAACATCTGTCTTATCCGCGGGCACGGTCTCGCTGCTGAAATGCTCTGGCGATGTGACGAAGTACGTGCCGCAGGCGCATGTGGCTACGGGAGTTGTGAGGTGGAAGGCCTGGGTAGGATTACTGGGCATCGGGCAGGAGAACCTGCTAGGATTCTTGTTGTTCTGGATTGGAAGCTATGTAAGTCTGCCCTAAGATACAAAGATTTTCATGGATCTGACGATGGTTGTTCGTATCCAGGCTTTGATACATGGTATGTCCGCTCGTGGCTTATGCTGAGCTCTTGACAAAGCTGACCTTGCTAATCAGTTTACGATTGACCTCATTATGGCTCCGTTAGATGCAATTCATTGTCTGTCCAGACCATCTCCGTAGACGGCTAGCGATACATCACACCACACTGTCCATTCCATCTCCCAGTTTATCTGCGACCGCCTGTTCGAGGATCGATGGGGGACAAGGGGCACAGAGCCGCTCCCACTGTCCTTCCTTCTTCGGACAAGAGGTTGAAGGTCGAAGCAGCGTTCCTCTGCCACACAAAGATACGCTTCAGTCTCCCATCTCTAGGCAAGATTAACAGCAGAAGACTGACCGAATCCATGACATCGAGCTGTATCCCAAGACCGCTAACATAGTCTTTTATTCGTTGCGGGGGAGGGATCACTCTAAGCCCGGTACCAAGCAGCAGGATCTCTATAATTTTCGTCAAAAGCTGCAGCGGCCTACTCTCGCGCTCAACAACTCACCAGGCCTGGGGACCACCTTCTCAAAGACCAAAAATCTATCCTTGTCCCATCCCGACCATGCCTCCTCGACCCCTTCCCCGCCGTCGCCCTTTGGCGGGTCGACGTCCCACAGTAACGCTCTGCCATCTAAGAAAATCAAGCCTCCGGGAACGACCAAGCCGTCAGATAGATGAAACCCTCGGGGCGTCAGCTTGGCAACGGACAGCGGTGGTCGATCTGAGGTGTCGTATAGATTGTGTAGTATGGAGGCCGATAATCGAGGCGTGGTCGTATGCAGCGAGCGTATCGTCGAGAGGGTTGATTTGATTGGGATAGTAGAGCGCAACATCGTTGCTATGAGTTCTGATTTAGAGGATGGTGAATGAACCAAAGATGTGAGGAGGCAATGACGGGTTTAGAGATGCCGGAGTCTCCGATTCGATCTCTCTGTCCAACTTTTTGTTTTCGAGTGAGTTTATCTTCTTTTCTCGCCTCATCTTGCTACATCCAACTTCAATCATATCTTGATCAGTCTTGGACGATACGAACATGTCTTCCTCTTCGGACGCCATCTCCAAACCGACCAGGAAAGCCACGGTTGACGAGCTCCGAGGTGGACTGGAAAGGTTGGGTCTCGATACAAAGGGGAAGAAAGAGACTTTGTGGAGGTTCGTCCCGCCCCTTTACCCGGGTTCAGACTTTCGAGTTGACAGTGAGAGGGCAGACGGCTGTTGAATGCCTTCAACCGAAGCGTCCAGGGTACTCCGCCAGTACCAGACCCATCGGAATCAGTTGATACCGAGCCAGCGAAAGTCCCCTCTCAGCCGTACAAGAGCTTCCTCTGTTTCGACGTTGAGGCGACGTGCGAAGGGGGCAAGACCTTCGAGTATCCCAACGAGATCATCGTAGGTCCCCTCCTTAAGATTATCCTGTACGGTACTCGAGAGTAGCTTTGCTGATCCGTTCTCGAAAATTAGGAATTCCCCGTAGTGCTCCTGCAGTGGATAGAGGAAGATCTCGAATCCGGTAAACGAGGTCTGAGACTAGTCAAGGTCGACACATTCCATACGTATGTGAAACCGACATGGAGACCGAGGTTATCGCGATTCTGCATGGATCTTACCGGGATTTCACAGGTAGGGTGTAAGAAGCGATGTCGAAGGATGCGAGCTGATGACGAGACAGGAACAAATCGACCAGTCGCCTACGTTTCCAGAAGTCTTGATAAAATTGGAAACTTGGATGGACAAATGGGGATTGAGAGACGGGGACAAGCTGAAAGATGCGTTATGGGTCACAGACGGAGTGAGTTGGCAGTGTCGTTACCGGGTCGTGACTGATTTTTGCTATAACAACAGCCTTGGGATCTTCGGTAGGCTGCGTTTCTCTTTCACCCGTCTTGAGATCTATGCTGAACGGAGGAATCGTTTCCCCAAATAGCGATTTCGTTAGTTTGTTTGCTTTCCCGCTCCTTGCAAACGCTGACTTGGCCTAACAGATCCCCAAACAACTCCACATCACACCGACCTCACCACCACGCTACCCGCTGTATCTCCTGGGACCGTACCTCAACATCAAGCAAGCTACTCAATCTGTCCTCTCCGAAATTTACCGTCGCGAGCAATATCAGATCAATATACCGAACGAGCCACATTCACCTTTAGGAAGGATAACGACCTCGAAGTTACCCACACGGCGGTTCAAAGACGATCCGCCAAAACTCTCCACGCCACAGTACTACTTCACTATTGCCGGCCAGGTCGAAGCGTTTGGTTTGGGCGACTTCGATGGTCGGCAGCATAGCGGATTGGACGTGGGTGTTTTGATTACCCCCGAGGAACTAAGATCAAAGGCTGATGATATCTGCGTTCAACTAGGACGCCACGAATATATCGAGGATCCTGATTGCCATCTCGGAGCGAGACGTCATCATTGATGCGAATGCGAGATTGACGTCGGCAAAGAACGCAAAGACATGGCCGTGGATGGGAGCCCGCGGAGAAATCATCTGGGATACCCCGCAGCCCGCTCTTGTGGAGGTAGAGTACCGGAAAGTCGAGGAAGGAGAAGAGGAGCGACCTGGAGAGGAAGGAGACGAGAGAGAGCTGAAGAAAGAGGAAGTGGTGACGAAAGAGGAAGACAGTCCCACGTGGGAAGAGAACAGCGGCAAGGTCGAAGGCGAAGAAGGAGGGGAATCATCGAAGGCATGAGACATCATCACCACATCACAATCATAGGATACCATCATTAGCCATATCGAGTATTCATCTTTACCCCCTGGTGTTGGTAGCGTCATCTCTGTGATAGTACAGCTCGTCCACATCGTCAATGTATCATCATCACCTTTCCGACTCTCAGACGATAATTTCTGGAGAACTTGTTTCTGGAGGATTTGCTTCCGATCGCTAGTGACTTGCTCTTGCTCGCTCTCGTGAACCGTTCTCGTCTTTGCACTTGAACTACAACTTACATCATGTCAGACACAGCGTCGACGCTCCGTTCACGCTCTCGCCAATCCACATCCTCGGAGCACGAGAAGGAGAAGGAGACGAGGCGCCCGCCCCCGCTGCCGAATGTCAAGGGAACGATGGGTGGTATCGGTATGTCTAGGTCTCGGCCTTGGGTTCGTCTAAACTCCTATCAAATCGACCTGACAGAGTCTCCACGACGCAACTATTTCCCTCAATCCCCTTCTGTATCCACGGCACGTTGTTTCCTCTTCCCGGAAACCCTCGCATCCGCTCATTCGACTTGTCGTAGGTTCAAGGAGATCCCGATCCTTCGTCCCCCCTCCCCAACACCCCTTCCACCTCGAAGTCGACCGTCACGCCTGTCAACCACAATACACCAGTCTTCCGATCCGATCCGACAATGAAGAGCTGTTTCGATACCCTCTCTTTGGAGAGGCAGGACGAGCTGAAGAAGCTGTTTATGATTGCATGAGGGAGAGGGATAGGACCAGTCAACTAATGAGTGAATGAATGCATTTGTATGTAGATGTAATGGCACAAAATGTTCTTCGCCCCAACTCTAGTGTCCAGTCTCGAATGAGCCAGTCATTCCGAGACGACCTACCACGCCCCCGCGATGCCAAGCATCCCCAGACCTATCACAGCCACGCCGACAAGCCTCCCATTCCACAGGACCGCCTTGTGGCCCCCACTGAGCTTTTTGGTCGAGACGCTCGCTGTCGAGCTCGACCCGGTGGACGAGGCGGCGGTAGCGACGCCAGCAGTGACGGTATTGGTAGGCGCCGCAACGCCGTTGAGCGTGGCGACAAAGTCGAACGGAACGTTTCCGTTGGAATCGTAGTAGTCCAGCAAGATGATGTTGGGGTTGCGTCTGGTACACATGGTTCAGCTGAGTCGCAATTGCATGGGTGTTCCAAAAGGGACATACCCCCAGATGGTTTGGCAGTTTGTAACATGCGTTCCTATACTGCCAGTTCCAGAGGCTGCGTTGGTCTCGTTCAAGAGGTTTTTGTTTGGAACAAAAAAGGTGGTTCCGCCGAAATCATACGTCTGTTCAGTCAATATCGTCAGCAAGTGTTTTGAAATTAGCCAGATAGAGGCTGTGGGACATACGGTATCCAGGAAATGATTGACGAGCATCAATTGCGAGCCGGAATCCCCATTCGTTCGATTGACCGCACAACCAAATGTTTGATCGGTCACATCTGAGGACCCGTCAGCTTACGTTTTGGCCACCTCAAAGAGGTAGGCAACATACCGAAGGCGTCCTCCCACATATTGCTAAACTCGTCAATGATGTACGGGGTACTCGTGAAGTCTGCTTCGAAATCCATGAAAACGACGACAGGGGTAGAGGCGTCGATGAGGGCGCCGAGAGTGGGCCAGGCGTTGATCGAGAGGGATGAAGAGGATGGGGAGTAGGCGAGTTTGTCGAGACCGGCCGTTTGGAAGATGGGGGAGAAGGAGGTAACGGGCAGATCATCGACGTTCACCAGAACGAGCGTGACCACTGCACAGCTGTTACTCAAGGCAGATGGGACGATCAGGTGAAGTTCCAACATACCGTCATTGGGGTTGGCTTGGACCCATGATACGAGAGAGGTGAGATAGGATTCTAATGTTCCTCCGTCCAAGAGCGACTGTCAACCGGGCAATCAGTGGCGATCCAAAGGTTTGCAGGTGACTACCTACACATGAGGTATGGCAAACGTGAATTGTGTCCGAGGCGTTGTGTCTACGAGAGGGTGCATCATAATTAGCTTCTGATCGGAGGGCAAGATTGAGATGAGCTCACGTTTGAATCTGCAACGCCCGTATCCCGTCGTTCTATTTGGAGAGGCCCGATCGATGAGCTTGCTCCTTCTCTATCTATATCGGTTGATGATCAACTCACCAGTTGCGCCGTGACGTTCTTATCCTGGTTGTCGGCCACGCTCGTGCCTACAGCATACGAGTCGTGCGCACCCAAAAAAGTCACATTGGAGTATGATCTATCGCACAGATCTGCATAGCCATTACATGTTGTCGCAGCGAGTGTCGAGTGGACCAGCCCCAGCGCGAGCAGAGCCAATGGGGAAGAGAGAGCACGCATAGTGTTTGTTGATGGTTCTTAGTGGTGGTGACTAACTAAACGAGAGTGCAATGCAGACACTAGACTGCCGGTGTGTCGCACGATGACTGTGCAAAGCGATGATAATAGTCGCCGAGATACGCGATGACCTCCGGACGTTTCAGATGCCTTTTTTCCTTTGTGACGTTGAGAGGTGAGCGATGGACAGGTCGCTGTGACTCGAGATGGACCAGCCTGGCGAGACGAGAGATGGTGGGCGGGACAAGGAAGTCGCTGGAGGTGATGGTATGAGACTGACCGATGACTCACTGCAGCAATAATGCGGTGAAAGACTGCGCTGGCCAGGCACGCAAAAACAGTTGCGCACAAAGCGAGACGCGAGGTGGAGGTCGGGATGGCGGGTCTCAAGTTTGTGCTCTCATGGGGTATGCAAATGTGACTGGATTTTCTATCAGTAGAGCGTAGAGAGAAAGAGGAGAACTTTCCATCGCAATGGCACAGCATAGAAGAAGATCCGTGGCTTTTCCCGTTCTCCATCTTCCCACCAAGACATGTCCAGTCAAGCATATTGATTGGATTGTAGTTGTCTCTTTCAGCGTGTATAGGTAGAGCCAGCGAGCATGAGACTGTGCTGTGAGCTGTAACGACACCTTCAGCATAGAGTACAATGAAGTGTAACGCACCGTTTGTCCTGCAAGGCGCTTGAAGCTGCGAGCGGGTGGCGGATGTCATCCGAATGTACCGTCCACTCGCGGAAACCCTATATGTATGTACTACCCGTACGTGTCGCGCAGGACGTTCAAGGAAGCGGCGAGACTTCCAATTACCCCCCTTCGTCCATGCCATCCTCGACCTGACATAAACAAAGCTTTGCCAATCTGGGTAGCCGCCACAACACCTCGGTAGATTATTTCCGAGGATGACGCACGGGGCAAAGGCAGCGAAAACGAGATGAACAGTCACCTCGACAACAACAACGATCCTCATCCCATTTTCGACGTGTATGTCTAGACCATAACCTCTAATCCCCACCATGGGCTCGACATTATCCCCCTTTCGATATATCCAGATGGCGCGGTATGTCCTGCATAGGTGGATAGATTCGGCTCCCTTGCTCGCCAAACCCAAGGGAAAGGGCAAACAACGGGCCGTCGCCTCCACACCCCCGACCCGCAGCCTCTTGCTCTCTTCCGTTGCAGGATCTGGAGCACCGGACCGGAAGTTGGAAGAGAAAGATCAGGCTGGGCCGTCGAAACTTCACATGCCCACAATCGACAATGGTCCCGACCCAAGGTATCCGCCAGAAAGCAAGGAGATCTACCGGTTGATGAATGACGCGAGGCTGTTTATTCCTGGGGCGATCAAACCGCCCCGAGAAATTGTTGTCCTGTGTCATGGTAAGTCGGCTTTGGGAGCTTCATCACCAAATTGTATGAGCTTTTCAGCTCACCCACGTTCGTTGCAGGACTCTATGGATTCTCCACTGCGACCCCTATACCGCTGTTCCCGTCGCTGAAACTGCACTATTGGGCGTCTGTGCTGGAAGTCTTGCGCGATAGAATGGGGGTCAAGGTGGTCGTTGTCGGTGTCAAGGGGTGAGTAGCGAAAGTTTGGCCAGAAGTCGAGCTAATATATGTTTCGCAGAACCGGCTCTATAGAGGAGAGGGCGAACCAAATGCATGAGTTTCTGAAGAATTATCTGCCCAAGGGCACCGGCGTTAATTTTGTCGCTCATTCCATGGTATGTCTCGCCTTTCGTATGCTTGGTCGTTCCCAAGTATTGACCGCCGACGTGATTCTTCACAGGGAGGACTAGATTGTCGCCACCTGATATCCACCATCAGACCCACCACCTACACTCCCTTGTCCCTCACCACCATCGGCACGCCTCACCGTGGATCTCCTTTCATGGACTGGTGTGCTGCAAACATTGGCGTTGGGTCCGCCGCCTCGATAGCCAAAGCTGCTGCAGGCGCTGCCGGTGCCGCCGCCTCCAAAATGCTTCCTTACTCGCTAAAGTCGCCCCTTCTCGGCACGCCGTCCTCGCCATCCTCCTCCCTTGGTTTCCCATCCTTCTTCACCTCCTACTTGCTTAACATCTTCGACTCACCAGCCTACGGGAACCTCACCACTTCGTACCTCCGCGACCACTTCAACCCGTCGACGCCCGACTCGGACGCGGTCAAGTACATTTCGGTCTCTGGGCGAGTGTCCAAAATCTCTGTCCTGCATCCGCTATGGTTCCCGAAACTGGTGCTCGACTCGGCCGCCGAGAACGGGTATGCAGAAGATAACGGCAACACGGGGAAGGAGTACGAAGGGAACGACGGCCTGGTCTCGGTGTCTTCTGCCAAGTGGGGCGAGTTCATGGGTACCGTCGACGGATGCCATCACTGGGATCTGCGCGGCGAGGGTGGCGTATGGCCATCCGGCGGATCAGTCTCGACCAAACCCGAAGGCAAACCCGACAAGGCCAAGGACGGCGGGTGGGATTTCGCCGGAAACGTCGATTCGCATCTCGGGCTGATCAACGAAAAGAACAAGAAGAAATCAGAAGCCGAGATCACGAAAGAAAAAGAACAGGAGAAGGAGAAGGAGTCGTCCTGGGATCTTGCGCAGGTGGGCCAGGTGGTCGACTGGGTGTCGGACCTCTTGCCAGGCGATGGACCTAAGAACGCGGGGACTGGCACGAGGCAGATGAGGGACGCGCAGAGAGAGAAGGAGAGGGACGAGGCCAAGGCGAGGGGCGATGCTACCCGCGAGCCCGAGAGGAAAGGTACCGACGAGAGGAAGAACAAGAAGGAGAAGTTTGATCTCGGGAGATTTTATGGTGGTCTCATGATCAAGCTGCGCGAAGAAGGGTTCTGAGCTGTGTGGGGAAGATGTATTAGGAGTAGGAGGTGGACGCAGCAGAAGGAACAAGAAAGTAGACTACACTGCATTGCATGGAGATTTCTAGTCAAATATTGACGGCTAGTCAAATATTGACGGCTAGTCAAATATTGACGGGGCCGGCGCCGACACATTCCTGTCTCTCTCGCACAAGCGCGGTCTTGGACCTTTGCTTCGCTTTCCTGGACGGCGCTGTAGAAGACTCTTCCCGGTGCTGTCAGCCGCCTTCCACGTGAAGTAGCCGAAGCACGCACTTCGCAGCCCCAATTCCACGGCTTTGATCAAGACCTGGTGCCTCGTCCTGACCTTGCCGAGATGCTGTACTATCCAGTTCCAGTCCGTCGTCCCAGCGGCGGTCTTCGGCGCGGTCAAGTGCAGATGTCTCAAGCGGTTCACTTCGATCGGTTGCCAGGAACCGTGAATGACCGAAGGAGGGACGGGCATGAGTGTCGGTGATAGTGGGTCTTCAGTGTTCGGCGGCGAGGGCGGAGATGCAGGGGATGGAGGCGACGATGGGGATGGCGGTGCTTGGTGGCGCAGAGGTTGGGGGAAGATACCCGAGCACGAATGCTGGATATCCGTAAAGATGTCTGGGATGCGTTTGCTCACGCCCGATACCCACAGCGGGGCATCGACACTTTCATGCAGCACATCCGCTGGCGTGTCTGTCTGCCGCCCCGAAAAGTTAGCTTTGGTACTGCGGCGTCAGAAGAGGGGAAAAACTCACGATCAACGCAGACAAGTCGTCATAGAAGCGTTCGGCCAACCTGATGAAGTCTCGCTGGAATCGATACACCCTTCGCAGTTTCTCCTCCTGCACGACCTCCTCCACCGTCGTCAATGCCGAAGTCTTCGAGTTGAACGCAAGTGATGGTAAAGGATCAATCGCGACGGTTGACGGGGGAAGGTAGGGTGCCGACAAGGAGGTCTGGTCCCGCAGCGAAGCCCCCGGATGCAGATGGACTTTTCGCGTCTGATGGACAGTTGTTTGAATGAGGGTAGACCGACCAAGAAGCGCTCCCATTCCTACATGATCTGCTAACGTGATCTCGGGCAAAGCAGGTGGGTAGGTGGGCGTGGGGGGTATATCGAGGTATGGTAGATCATCACCGTCGCCCTCACATTCGGAAGTGTTCGCATCGCTCGTCATGGGGTACCTTCCTCGCGTACGTAGATAATCATTATATGAGAGCAGCGAGGGGTATGGTAATTCAGGTATAGTGGCCCGAGCGGCCGGATGATGGGTATCGTTAGGATAGGATGGGTTCATGATGTTGTTGTTTGTTGTTGTAGTGGTGGATGTTTCAAAGGAGGGAGACTGTCGAGCTGTTTGTGTTGCTGGACGTTTTAGGTGTTACCAAGAAATGATGAAAGGAAGAGATCAGACCGAAGGATCCAATCGAGGGCCCGAGGGGATGAAACCAAGGGGTGAGGCGGTGGCGGATGTGGCAGTTTCACATGTTCATGAAGACGAGCAACCGCTGGGCATGGGCGGCATCCACATTGGGGTCTCGGAAGAGGTTGGGCGGTTCGACCTCGAACAGAATCTCGGTGTCTGCTCTACGGGGAGTAGTGGTTTCTGGGGATGCGTGAGCCGGGTCATGGGGACACGAAATAAGCATACCGATGGGTCCTTTTGCCAATACCTCTAGCCACTCGCTCCATTCCCTTTTCTGGTGATCTTCCAGTCCGCCCAGATGTTGTTCGAGCCAAGCCCAGAACATCACCAGTCCTTTCGTCTGAACCTTAGAGCGGCATATTTTATCGGTCAAGCCTGCAACGACAATCGAGGTGGCACCCTCCCGGATATCCTCGTCGTCGTCTTGTAGTAATCGCAGAAGAGTTTTGCAGAGAGAAACGTCCGGTGACGAGAAGATGAATGGCGTGAGATGCTGGAGGCAGAGAAGTGCAGATGACCGAGAGGGTTCAGACTGGTCAATCATTAGTGGGCCGTTTATGAAGACCGCGCAACACGTACTTGTTCTTCATCAGAAGCCGTCTCCAGGAAGCTTGCCAACATCTTCAGATCCTGATTGTCGTGAACCTGCGCAACTCGTCAATTGGGCCCACTGATGATAGAACGGTCTGACCTGAGCAAGACACCATCCCAAGGCCGGTAACCCTGCCTCCTTTAGTGGTACGCAACGCGTTCGCGATACCAATGTGCTCAGGTAAGACACCAGTCTTTCGAGCAGTGTGGGAATCAAAATGCCCAGCTTTGCAGATGACAGAACTTCCAAAGCTCTGATCTTCACGGCATTTCCTTGCTTGCCATCCATTGCGAGGCCGATTATCTTCTCGAGCAGAGTCAAGTCGGTGATCTCGCCTCGCTCCATGATCGAGTCCAGAGCAACGAGTTTCACGTCCTCCGAGAGCTCGTGAGAGAGGAGATTGAAGGAAGGACCGAAGGCGGAAATGATTTTGGCTGCGATGCCCAGCAAAAGGTCATTCCCCGGGGAGCTTCTGTCCCTCAGGGCACTTTTGGCGATATCGAGAGCCTTATCCTGTAGGTCAGGCGGAGGAGAACACCAGATGTTCAACGCCAGGATGCAGTCGAGAGCGGTTTTGAGCAAGATCGGGGACTGGAGTTTCACACACTCCAAAAGAGACACTAGCTCATCGCCGAAAGTACAAGGCGGTTTGGTCCAGTCGATCACATCAGTGATCAGTCTTTCGAGCAAGAGCAGGTTCCCGTGGATCAAATTCGTATCGTGAGCGGGCGTTTGACAGGATCTCACGATGGAGACAGCCTCGCTCCACGCTTCGGAGACCGACGTCAAAGACGATAGAGCTTGCGCTGACACCTCTCTGACCTGTTTTGTCCTATATCAGCACGATCACGAGTGGAAGCGGAACAGCGAAGACATACCCTCCAATCCGGACTGTTAAGATGCGGCCGGACCGCCTCCTTCAGCTGAGCTTGAATCTGACGCCCTTCTTCTGACCATCTCAGACTCCTCAGGATGATCAAGATCGGAAACAAGGGTGAGTGTGTATTGGACTTCAAGTCCGACTTTTCCGATTCCTTCAGATAGACAATGACGAATGGGATGATTGAGGGGTATTTCTTGTGCCAGTTGATAAATGTCTGCCGCTGGGACAAGGTTGATCTGGACTTGTAAAGGTCTTGCGATTGGCCTGATGATAGGGATCTGTTGACCATGGTCGAAAAGACGATCAAGCCGACGTTCCGCACATTCCAGCTGGAGTACACTCAGTCAGGATGATCTTTTGCAAAGGAAAGCATGAAACCAACTTTGCAGATGAGAACGCCCGCACGGCTACCATCACCACCTGCTCGAAGTATCTTGAAAACAGTCTTGTTTGCCTCGCATCAAGAAGGACGATCTTGAGAATGTTGAAAGCGTGCACTTTGGTTATATCCGAAGAAGGCGAGTCGACTTTGGCGAGCTCGCTCAACGCTGTAACGGCTTGATCGAGAAGAGCTTTATCTCCATACACTATGGATAGGACAGAGTACGGCAACGCGGCCGATCTGCGGGTGGTCGATAACTTGTCGTTGGCAATCATCTCCAGTTCGGTCTACAGCAACTCGATTATTAGACTGGACAAAGACAAGGGATGTGTAAAACTGACATGGAGCCAAAGCTGACTGAGACTGCTGAGATCTCCCACCGGCCGGATCGCGTCGACCACCTTTGCAAAGGCTGGAGCTATCTTCGAGAATGTCCCTCGGTGGCGAATCTCGTGGAGCCAAATCAAGAAGGTGTCTCCTGCTTTGGCGACGTCTTCTTTGGTCCAAACAATCTGTTTCTCCCCGAGGCAAAGAAACGGCGATGTGATTACCGTCGACAGCAGATCCCTTGGAGGGGGTCCATGTAAGAATGGCATGTAATTCGGCGAAGGGAAAAACCTACCCTGCTTCCTTCGTGGCTCTCCAGCAGCCCGACAGCAATCCGGTATGGTCTTCCTCCTCCCCTTCGTCTCCACCGAGAACCTCGTTGGCTCTTGCGATCTCGTGCTCCACCATCCCAGTTTGAGAAGTTGACAGAGATATCACAGGAGAAGTAATGGTCCAGACTCGATCGACGATGGAGAAGAGTTGGCGGAACGTCGGAGCCCAGATTGTCTGCTCACACGATGTGGTGAGCGCCAAGCAGCTGATCACGTCCCTGTGCAAAAGTTCAGTCGGAGGTTTCACGGTCCATTCCGGACCGACTCACCTTGTGGCAGCTAGCAGACCGTGCAGAGGAAAACTTTCTATCCCGCGGACTAGATCTCTCTCGGACGCCTGTAGATGCTCCTCTAGTTTAGCTATGACGGTCCCAATATACGCCAAGCTTGCTTCCTGGTCTACGTTATCCAGCGGCCTGACAATCTTGTTGAAGACAATGCACAGCGTGGCTTTGCCTGTTTCGGCTTGAGTGTTTCTAGGGAGATTGAGAGATGTGAATGCCGTCTCTAGAAGAGTTTGCGTCTTCTTCGTCGTCAAAGAATCGTATCCAGGCAGCGGGACAGGCCCAGATTCGATCCTATAGATGTTATGTATCAGTCTCACATCTACTGAGTGACTGCCAGACTAAAGACCCACAAATCTCTAGCTCGGGAACGGATCTCGCTAAAATCACTACTCTGGCAGTCAAGCAGCAGATCTATCCTACTAGTAGTGAAGACGACCGGTACATCCTTGGGTTGCGAACCAAAGACGTCGATGTAGACCGAAAACAGCATCAATGCCAGTATAGGCCGAGCAGTCGGCCCTTTCCTGATTGTGGGCAGGTTGGTGTCGATGTAATTCTCCAGGAACCATCGATGTACGCCTAGGTATGTCGACTTGTGCTCTTTCTCTTGCTTCTGGGAAAGTTTGATCGCTGCCCTCTCAGCTACCTTCAACCGGGAAAAGAAGCCGTGGAATGCTGACGCCATATCCTGTCGACCTCTATCGAGCTTTGGAGTCAGTCCCGCTTGAGAGCTTTTCAGATATACTTACTCGGCACTGGGGAGGATCTCGTTCCAGATCATACTTTCTTTCAATAGGTGGACTACCTTCTCGCTAGGTAGTCCCTTTCCTCCAACTAATAGTTCAAATGCTCGGAGCCGTACGCCTGCTTCCGAATGGGCCAGAGCATCATCCAAACTTCTCGCATCGAGATCTGAGATCTCGACGAGTCCAGAAGCCACTCCTAAAGCAGCGACTGTGACCCAAGCGGAAAAGTTATCGTGGGTCGGTCGGTGGGAGAGGGTGCTAGGACCAGCATGTTCGACATAGGTGGTGTCGGACGAAGTATCTAGGATGGTCAGAAGAGTGGTGACGGCGCTGGGGACGGCTTTGAATAATAAGGGGAGCAGATATCGGGACATGTAGACCAAAGTTGATGGTTGGCGGAGTGATGGGTCGAAATAAGGGAGAAGCGGATCCAGCATGTATCGGTTCTGATCCTCCTCGGTTGTGGAGAGGCATTGTTGACGACGCTTCTTCAGCATAGTGGTGATCAGGATGCTCCTAGTCGCAGCGGATTCGTTCAAGTTTATGTCGGCTAGGAGGGAACCCAACAAAGTCGAGGGTATCGATTGGTGAGGTACCTGATCCAAAAGTAGCGAGATGATATGAAGGTTCTGACGATCTCCGACTCCCGAAGCAATGATTTTGCGCAGGAAAGGGACCATGAATGTTCCCTCGTCGGGCCCCGCTGACGTCCCAATCGCTGCAGCGAGATGTCCCGCAGCCGAGATGGTATCTGTCGCTCGCTGCTGCAGCGGTTTCGATTCACTTTTCGCACTGGTTATAGCAAGGCCAGCCAAGGGACCCCCAGGTTGGAAAGCGGGAGCAATGAGGGATACCACGAGCTGGATGACATCTGGAGATGGCAGGGCTGAACGGAGCTGTCTGAGAATAACAGCAAGGAGGGACAGCGATTCGAGACCATAGTGCTCCGAGGTGGAATCGAGAACCAGGTTCGAAGCTTTTGCAAGATCATTTCTGAGAGCAGAAAGGTTAGCTCAAGAATATCTTAAGGGTTGTACTGACACGGCTACTTCGCTGTTGGCCGACCCTTTGGTCAAGGTCTTCCTGCAGCTGATGAGCTTCGCGAGCCGTTCTGGGTCGCTCATCTTGCAGTATAACTGGGATACCAGAGACACCCGCTTCTGAACAGGTTTTGGAGCGTCCCTCCGACTCGAGTAGATTGTGTGCAAGGCTTTCTGAGGACAAAACAGACTTCTTTACTTTCGTAGATCTAGCTTGGAAATATATTTGCTTCCGTGATCAATCTCCGTGTCAAGCCTGAGTACTGTAATGACCCAATGGTCTCGTTGTATTCCGCTTCATCACAGCGCCAACGATTGTCCCGGGCGATCTTTTCGAGAGCAGCTGGGTAATAAGAACCCACATATAATCTCGCGACATGTCGGCGCGATCGCCCCCTCGACAGGAGGAGGCGAACGGAGAGCAGGAGTTTGTACACCAGATTGCTATCGAGGTAAGTGGCCACCTCTCAGCCTCTAAACGTGCCCATTGAAATGCTGATCGCTCTCAGATATCGCGTCTCATGAACGCCATAAATCCCAACGACCTTCTAGCGCGCAGGATCATCGATATCGCAAAGTTCAACAGGACTGGAGATGCCTTCATTAAAGGTCGGTCCGTCCTATTGCTAATCCCGTGAGCGGTCTGACCGTGTCACTAGCTGTCTCTACCTTCGGCAAATTCCCAGAAGATACCATGCTCTCGCTGCATAGTCGGATACTTGCTCATCAATCTGTTGCGTCGCACAACGGTACCGGAACGCAACGTCGGGGTTCTCAGCATTCTCCTCCTAGGATGATGGGTAGTGCAGCGAAGGGAGACGGAGATGTCAAAGTCGAGGGGATGGATCATGACAGCTCCGACATATTGGCCGCAGAGCCCAGGCGGAAGGGTGGATTGATGAGGTCAGGTGGAGATGTAAGTGAGACCCACACAGCTAGAGTATATTTGACCCCTAAGATCGCAGATCCACACCTTCAAAGTCCCAAATGCCGCTCGCCCATCAGTTCTAGGACTCGACAGACTGGCAGCTGAGAAAAGGGCCGCAGCGGCCGCAATGGTGAAATCTGAGCCACCGAGCAAACGGGTGAAGATGGAGACAGATGAGGACGAGAATGGGGTTTCCACATCTGGAGGTGTCTTTAAAGGTGATTTCGTGATCATAATCTAGGGGTGTGTAGCTAACTCTACCTAGTGCCGATCATGCCTATCAAACGGGAAGCAGTACGTGTGAAACCTGACGAGACTCCAAGCCATGGAGGAGGGTTATCAGAGGAAGCGAGAAGGAAACTGGACGCCTATCGAAATAAGAAACATATGCCTGCGTCGTCCTCAACAACCATTGCTCCAGATAGGGACTCGAAACAACAAGGATTGGGAGATTTCCAGTCTCGACTTAACAGAGGGTCTTATCAAGATGAACGAGGGAAGGACCGGCGAGAATATCGAGATACCAAGGATCGAGGTTACGATCGAAAGCCTGAAGGCAAGAGCTGGGATGCCGCTCCAACTCCTCGAACAAACAGGAACGACAGAGACATGGGTGGTGGTACGCTGAGACTGCCCAATCGCGGATGGGACGAGATGACACCTCGGGGACCCGGTGGCAGGGGAGGCTGGGGTAAAGGAGAGACCTCGAAACGGAGCTGGGATCAGACGCCGAGATCCGTGAGAGGTAGCAATAGGGGCTCGCCTGAGGGTGACGGTGTGGAGCTTGATGCGAGAGAATGGGAAGAGGAACAGGTCAAATTGGACCGAGATTGGTATACGTATGATGACGAGGGGGCAGTGGTCAGTTTAAAGCTTGCGGTTCATCACACTTCTAACTTGTTCAATAGGCTGGGGATGAGGAGCACAACCCGTTCGCCCAGTGGGAAGATCTCGGACGTGAAAAAGAGGAAGAATTGCAAGCAAAGGCTGTCAAGCGGACTTCTGCTCGTCAACAGCAATTTGTGAGTTTTCCTCGATTTTGCTGCATTCGGGTTCTTCATTGACGCTATACAGAATGCGGATAACGATCTGTGGGAAACAAATCGAATGCAAACATCCGGAGTTGCTGTGCGCGGCGTCGTGGATCTCGATTTCGAGGATGATTCAGATTCGAAGGTCCACGTTCTGGTCCACGACCTCAAACCGCCATTCTTGGACGGGAGAGTAGCCTACACGCGGCAACTTGACCCTGTGAATCCCATCAGAGACGGAACAAGTGATTTGGCAGTATTCAGCAAGAAGGGCAGTCTGCTCGTCAGGGAAAGAAGAGAACGGCAGGAGAGGGAGAAGGTAGGTCCGGTCGCACAGCGCCGCTTTGCAGTTCTGACATACGATCCTAGGCCGCGGCCAAGGCCGCCTCATTAGGAGGGACCGTACTAGGAAATCTCATGGGCGTGAAGGACGAGCCAGATCTTGGAGAAGGTCTGTACATCAGCCTGGTCCCGGTTCACTATTGACAGCCATCTCAGAGGGAAAAGACGACAAGAACTACAAAGCCGACTCGCAATTCTCTACCCATCTAAAGAAATCGGAAGGAGCGTCCAACTTCTCAAGGAATCGAACATTAAAGGAGCAAAGAGAATACCTACCCGCGTTTGCGGTCCGCGAAGAGTTGATGGGTATGATCCGAGATCATCAGGTGATGGTCGTGGTCGGAGAAACGGGATCGGGAAAAACCACTCAATTAACGCAATTCCTGTACGAAGAAGGATATTGCAGGAGTGGGATGATCGGATGTACTCAGCCAAGGAGAGTAGCAGCTATGTCTGTCGCAAAGCGTGTCAGCGAGGAGATGGAGGTATGTCCCGATATGTGCGTTCCTGAGATAAGCTGATCATCCCCATTACAGTGTGAATTAGGGTCCACCGTCGGATATGCCATCCGTTTCGAAGACTGTACGACGAGGGACGTGACCAAAATCAAATGTTAGACAAGTTTTACCCGAAGAGACAGAGCCAGAAAGCTGACGAACTTCGCAGATATGACAGATGGTGTTCTACTACGTGAATCGCTCAACGAGGGAGACCTCGACAGGTATAGCGTCATTATTTTGGATGAGGCGCACGAAAGATCTCTGAGTACCGACATTCTAATGGGGTTACTCAAAAAGAGTGAGTCTCCTGGTCTTGGCCTTGCTTGTGACCAGCTGATGCATCCTGTCTCAGTTCTCACGCGGCGACGGGACTTGCGCCTCATCGTCACATCGGCGACCATGAATGCCGACAAGTTCTCGAAGTTCTTTGGAAACGCAGCCACATATACGATCCCGGGAAGGACTTTCCCCGTCGAGATCTTCCACTCAAAATCCCCTTGCGAAGATTACGTCGACAGTGCTATCAAACAGGTACTCCAAATCCACCTGTCATCTCCAAGCGGTGATATCCTAGTCTTCATGACTGGTCAAGAGGATATCGAAGCTACCTGCGCTGTAGTAGAAGAACGCCTATCCCAACTCGAAGATCCGCCCCCCCTGGCAATTTTACCCATCTATTCGCAAATGCCAGCGGATCTGCAGGCGAAGATTTTTCAGCCTACGGCAGATGGACGGAGAAAAGTGGTCGTCGCAACTAACATTGCCGAGACCTCTTTGACCTGTAAGTCTCAAGTTCTGTTTGTGGACATTGCAGCGTTGACGCATACTATAGTGGACGGTATTCTTTACGTTGTCGATGCCGGATATTCCAAGTTGAAGATTTACAACCCGAAAGTAGGAATGGACGCACTGCAGATCACCCCAATCTCTCAAGCGAATTGTGGACAAAGGACCGGTAGAGCAGGGCGAACAGGTCCAGGGTAAGTTGCTGTCTCAGTCCCTATTCGCGACGACGTTCACCGTTCCTTCAGGTTCTGCTATCGATTGTATACCGAACTAGCTTACTTGAACGAGCTGTTCCCAAACAACATCCCGGAAATTCAGAGGACGAATTTGGCAAATACCGTGTTGCTTTTGAAATCGCTAGGTGTTAAGAACCTTCTCGAATTTGACTTCATGGATCCACCACCCCAAGTACGTAGACCTAATCCATGTCAAGGACGAGCTAATCCTGCTAGGAAAACATCCTGAACTCGATGTTCCAGCTATGGGTTCTCGGAGCGCTTGACAACGTTGGCGACCTAACAGCGGATGGCCGCAAAATGTCTGACTTCCCGATGGAACCTTCCTTGGCAAAAATGTTGATCGTCGCGACCGAGTACAAGTGCTCCTCGGAAATGTTGACGATCGTGTCTATGCTATCTGTTCCCTCTGTATTCTACAGGCCGAGGGAAAGGCAGGAAGAATCCGATGCCGCCAGAGAGAAATTCTTTGTCCCAGAGTCCGATCACTTGACTCTGCTTCATGTGTACACGCAGTGGAAATCGAATGGGTGAGTTGATGTGAGGCGGATCTGTCAACCGAGCTGATGATTTGGGAAACAAGTTTCTCGGACAGCTGGTGTATGAAACACTTCCTACATCCCAAGTTGATGAGAAAGGCTCGAGAAGTTCGAGGGCAACTGGAAGATATCATGAAGACGCAGAAAATGGAGCTCTTCTCCGTTGGAACGGATTGGGATATCGTCAGGTAAGTTTGATGATCATAAGCAAGGTCGAGCCGCTGAGCGCGCGTTCCAATCAGGAAATGCATCACGGCTGGATACTTCCACCAAGCTGCCCGGGTCAAGGGTATTGGAGAGTACATGAATGTCAGGACGGGGGTGAGTTGTGGTCTTGGTCCGCGGTGCAAAACTGACGACCATTCACCAGCTACCATGTGTTCTGCATCCTACTAGTGCCCTGTATGGTCTTGGTTGTGAGTCTCCTTGGGGCGTCCATACAGGCGATGCTGAAGTCTTCCCTGCCAGACATGCCTGATTACGTCGTGTATCATGAACGTAAGTGCGAACGCAGCTTGCTTGTGGTACTTGACTGACGTTCTCCTTAGTTGTCCTCACTTCGAAGCGTGAGATTCACGGTCTGCATCTAAGGCCCGACTGACTTACTTGAAAGAATATATGATGTGTGTAACGTCGGTTGACCCTTACTGGCTTGGTCAGTTGTCTCGTTCTCTCAAAATATCCATGCTGACACTCCCCAGCCGAGCTTGGTGGAGTCTTCTTCTCCATTCGAGAGAAGAACTTTGATGGGCTGGCCCGAGCGAGAGCCAACCGGGACTTTTCCAAAAAGACGGAACTCGAAACGGAGATGGCTAGGCAGAGGGAGGAGTAAGTGTTTCTGAGCGTACATCCTGTGAGGATGACGCTCAACATGGGTTGTGTGTAGGATTGAGAGGGGGAAAGCGGAAAAGATTCGACTTGAAGCAGTGTCAAAGACGCCAAGAGTTGGAGGACTGCCTACAGTCGCATATACACCACGAAGCGCAGGCATAGGGGCTGGCGCGAGATCTTCAGCCACACCCAGAAGGAGAGGAGGTGGAATTTAGGATAGACTGGTTGGGCGAGTGAGATGCATATGTGGGTCGCAGAGTGCTGTCTGCTAGATTACAGTCGTTTAGGCGAATACAATGAGATATGCTTTTGTACGTTAAAAATGCCTGTAACTTTATTGAGGTGATTCGTTGGGCCTCTCCCTTGTAGAGTCCGTGGGAGGAACGTCAGGCGGCATGGTATAATTTGAAGGCGGCTCTAAGTTCTCCTCGCCCGTTTCGCCGGCATCGGTCTCGAGTGCTGATGGTTCAGATTTGCCCCGCATCCGATCGATTAACGGTATATTCCCTGTGAACCACAGGACGGCAGGCGCAGTGACCGCAGTACAAGCAACGCAGAAGCTGAATGTATCTCAACGCGAAGTCCTCATTCGAAGAAAATGGTGTAAAAGGTGGCTTACACGCATACCGCCAACCATCCATTCTCCAGATTATCGTACATTTGTCCTCCAGCCACCGCACCTACTGCGCTGGAGATAGCTAATTGCAGGAAATTAGTCCTCACTTGTCCAGCCAGGAATCGGGGACATACCAAATGCTACGTTCATCGCCGCGAATTGATCTGTTAATTCTCATCAATGAACGTATGGTTATTTGATGAAGAACCCGTACGAATCTCGCTGATCCCTTCCTACAGGTGCGCCAAGTAGTGAGCAGGGCGGTCAGCCGAGCGATGTGAGACATACCTTCTGGGTGGCAACTACCGCCAATTCCAAGCCAACAGGACTCATCATACAACTGAGCGCGAAATCTATCGAGGTGGTGGTAAGTTAATGGCTGGACGCCGAGACCACGTCGCGTAGAAGCTCGCTCACTAGAAATAGCGAAATAGACGATGAATCCAGGTAACGAAGATCTCAGCAATAAAAGCGGGATCCACGGTAGTGATACGATAAGTGATGGAAAGGCGACCCATTCGGAACCCAGTCGATCACACAGATGTCCCGCTAGTGGACCGGATACGAACGTGGGTGCAGCACCGGCGACTATTCGATTAAATGAATTCAACTTGGTGTCTGATGTATATGGACGACGTGCAAAGGACTCGTCACTCACGATACACTAATCCCACAAAAGCGGAGTCCTTGTTCCAGACGGTTTCGATTCGGAGCGTTAGGCTGAAGAGGAGAAGTTAAGTTTGCTTCAACTTGCCGGGGTAACACATAGTAAGGGAACGTACGTTGGGTCCAAGACACCGATGATGAGACCAAACAGGAAGGTCATTCCAAAGGCCGTCAGACCCCTTGGCGAGCGGGCGAGTGCGACGAGGACACCCCATGGAGATAACTCCTTCACCGGTGGTTGGGCGACAGCCGCCTCGGGTACAAGTGTCCCTTCTTCTGATGCGGGTTTCACCTTGATCTCTCCTTCGAGATGCCATTTTTTGAGATCTTTCTGCTCAACCACGAATAAACGCATGATGAGATCCACGGCGCAGAGGATGATGCAGAAAATGAAGGGCGCGTGCCAGCCGAGAGTGGTGTAAAGAGCGCCGCCGATGGGCGGGGCCTGTTGATCAGGTAAACTGTTGTCCCTCGCCTTGAAACGGAATGACATACGATGGTAGTGCCGATCGAGAGACCTGCCAAGGCAAACCCCAGCTGTCGACCGACATGTTCTGGAGCAACATTCTCACATCTACGGTGAAATCAATGAATCAAAGTCTTATGCCCACGGAAATGTAGCCTACATCAGAGCAAAACCGACTGTGATTGTCTTTAGTGATGCAAAAGTACAACTCAGAGGAAAACTCACCGGTCCAGACGACGGTACTGGCTGCTCCCTGCAAGAACCGCGACAACACCATTACCCAGTAGGGTCTTGCCAGCATGAACAGTATCAAAGCCCCCTCGAGGACCATGACGGCGATCACAAGCGGTTCTCTTCTCCATGGATACCTGTGGAAGAAATACGCAACTGGGAAGGTAACTATCGATATGACCAATAAGCAACGTTAGCAGACGTACTCGACTGGGATAAAAGACAAACAGAGGAAGATGCCAATCGAATACGCGAATAACAGCCACGAAGTGAGGCCCGAGACATTCGAGTACCCCAGCAGCTGAAGTCGGTATGGCAATACGGGAACCACGATGGCCTGTCCAGTCGAAAAGGAATTAGACTCGAAAATCAGAAGAAGAGAAAAGCGGACATAGGAAAGAGTGTCGGTCATGACTCCCATCGCAACGACTGAGACCCAAGACCTAGTTCAGCTTGGGGAGAAATTGGGTTCTGATATTTCACGCACTGAGGGTGATGTACCACGATGACGCTCGCCACTATAGCAGACAGACAAGATGCATCAGCTAGGAGGCATATCTTCGCAGTAGGAGAAAACCTACCTTCAGACCCCAAGGCTTCCTCCGCTGCTTGTCTGCGACTGCGTCCCTGCTCAAACTTTTCTCGGCCTGCGCCGAGCGCTCTAAAGGTGTCACTGCCAAATCCATGGTGATCCACTGCTTCGATCTCTAGACTTGCTCGAGTATTTCGAGAGGGTCGAGGTGGACGACGATCTAGCTGGCTCTGCCAAGATTCTGATGACGCCGGCCGATCGGCAGTCGAAAACAGCTCTCCTTTTATCCGTATTCTTCCAGTCTTCCAGTCAAGACAATGTGGTTGAACTGTCTGCTGAGCTCAGCCGTTCCATTCCATCTCGGCTAAGTCGCGCGTAGATCGGGCAAATTCAACTGTCAGGAACCGGAAGCAGTCTCCGATCTTTGGGAGAAAACCAAATAAAAGGGAGACCTGGCTATTCGAGGGGACAGCCATCTCTTGGCTGGCGAACTCTAAGAGGTTGGGCAAGTGATATATCCCACAAGAAGAGATGGCTTGACCTGAATCTTCAATCTTGCATGACCGAGATGTGATGTATGAGGCCCGGCAACGAAGCGCTGTACTAATCTCGTCTCTGCTCACTCACTCACTTTCTCCATTACCTATAATCGAGCCAACTCCGCTGCAGGTCAGCACCAGTACTCACTCTCTCTACCCTCACTCCTCTCGACGAGGCCCACACACACAAAATCAACACTTGGCACTCCAATCAATCTCAAGATGAAGTGGACGGTGCTACTCTCGGCTCTCCCAGCTGCAGTCGCACTGACCCCCGCGGCGCGATGGGGTCAGCAAGCGATCTATGTGGATTCACTGAAAGCCATGTATGTCATTGGCGGTGAGACGGCGGCTACGGAAACGCAAATCACCAACGAAGTTCTCGTCTTGCCGGTAAGCCGTTTGAGGGGTTGCTGCAGAGGAAGAAGTCTGACCATTGGACAGTTGAACACCTCTGGTCCTGCTTTCGTGGAGGGACCAGCGACCAATCTGCCACCTCACGCTTTCGCAGCTGCGGGACTCACGCACGATGAGTCTTCCATCGTTGTTGTCGGTGGGATGACAGCGGCGTGTTCGTCCGACGATCTGTCTCATACGTTGGATCTCGCAGCGGGGACATGGACAGGGGTAACCCCATCTTCTGTCGTAAGACGAAGAGGTTCGCAGATGGCCTGGGTGGACAATGGATCCACCGACGGCGCCATGATGGTCGTAGGAGGCATGGCAGATAAATACGCTTGCTGTGAGTGACTTTCCGTGCGTTTCCACTCGAAGTAGTACTGATCGCTTGCGCAGCATCTTCCTCGGCTGCCTACACTGCCGGCGATGTCCTATCTCTTCCCCTGACCACCGCTTCTCTCATCTCCAGCCGAAGCCTCCCGTCGTCGCTGACCGGTGATAACCTCGCTGTCGCCGGCTACGCCATGGCTTCTATCAACGGAACTGCCTACCTGCTCGGAGGACAATCCTCCTCCGGCGTATTGGCAGATTTCTCGACTGTGGGCGTATGGTCGTCCTCGACTGGCTGGGTCGCGCAAACCGTTTCGGGTGATGTCCCAGCCGGCAGAGTCGGAGCGTCGTTGGTTGCCCATCCTACCATGGACCTTCTGTGAGTGTCACATGCTCCAGCATCGTTTTCTTCCTCGCTAAGCTTCGCCATCAGAATCCTTCACGGTGGTTCCGCCTTGATCAACAACACCCAAACTCCCACCGCTCTTCTTGCTTTCCTCAACACAACTTCCTGGGAATGGTCCACACCGTCCAATCTCCAACCTCCTGCTTCATCTTCCCGATCCTACCATTCGTCCGTCATAACCTCTCAAGGGGTCATGATTACCTCCTTCGGCCTGTCCACCTCTGGTTCTCCCCGATCGGACGTCTTGTACCTCGACATGCGAGACCTCACTACCGCCGGATGGACGTGGAAATCCTACTGGAACGCCAACATGCTCAACGCCGTCGCGGCGACATCGGCTACCGCGGGTTCAGCAAGCGCCACTGGGGTCGTAGCGACCACGAATACTGATTCGAAGTCTGCTCCCTCTAGCAAGAAGATCACTACCATTATCGTCCCAATCATGGTCATTCTTCTCCTCGCTTCGCCCGTGATCATTTACCTCATCCGACGACGAGTCAGAGTGATCCGAAAACGACGTCTTGCACGACACTTTTCCTTCTCGTCTCAAGAAGACAGCGGCGATTTCGCGTCTCCTAACGCCCAGTTCATGGCGGCGAGACGAAAGAACACACAGTACACATTCGGTCGAGATGGAAATGAGCGAGATGGCAACATTTTCACCGATATGGCCAGTTCTGTTGTGGGCATATTGAAACGAAACTCGCGATCTTCCTCGGGCTCAATCGCGGATGGTGCGAGAGAAATGTCTCAGGTCGACCGATCATCTAAAGGTTCCAAATTCTCCTCGAAACAGAAATGGGAAGAGATCGACTTTGGTCTCGGCAAGGTGGACGAGAGAGGACGAAGCATGGACTCCAGACGTTCCTCATTCTCGGCAACGGGCAACAACAGGACTCCTCCCCTCCTATCCTTCCCGATGCCCGTCGCCGCCACTCAAGGCTACGATGATTCCCAGATGTACACCGCTCTCGCGGACGAGGACCAACATGGCCCTCTGATCGTCACGCTGCAGGACTCGGATTCGCCTCGGGTCGGCTCTCCCAGAAGCGATGGACAAATCCCTCTTATCCCTTCTTTCACCGTCTTGCCCCCTTCGGTACCTCCTACTCCCGCCGCTCACGGCCTTTCCTCTTACCCTGCTCTCACTCCAATCCAGACCGAAGGTCTCGACTGGAGTGCCTTGGCCAACGAACTCGAAACCAAACCGGCATTCCGATCAATCTCGCCCTCTTCTACCCTCCGATCGCATGCCCATCAAGTTCAAAACCAATCTTCTTCTCCCTCTTCCTCTCCCAAACAGGGTAGCACACCTCCTCGGCTGCCCTCGTTCGAGTTTCATCGATCTCCATCGCCTACCATCTCTCTTGTCAACTCCAAGACTGGACGACGGGTCTCGGAAACTCTCCCCTTTACCCCTCGATCCGTCTCTCAGCCTATGGCCGGTCGACAATTGGCCGGCGCAGGACTAGGCAGACGCGAGTCGGCCCCTCTTTCTCCCGCATCTACCGGCTCTGCCACTCCGACGCAAAGACGATTATCGCACGAACCTTCGACCCGACGAGCGAGCAACCCCTCGCCCTTGCTTTCTCACCAGTTTACTCAGAGCAGGAGAGGAAGCGCTCAAAGTAAATTGAGAGTCGTCAACGTCGACCAAGACGAGGAACAGGATGCTTCGGGAATGGCTTTGTGAGGACTGAGGAACCGATGATCGACTGGTTCGAGCGTCTTTTCCCAAGATTCCGTAGTTAGACATGCACGGACTTTGAGACTCCTTCGCTGATTGAGCTCGGCCTTCTCCGAAAAGATGCTAATCGCGTCTTAAAGACTCAACCGTAAGGACTCAATTCCATTCCGTCTTGATTGCCTTGTACTCCATGCCACCTTTCATCCATCTCCCCAGGGTACACAATCCGCCGCCCGCCCCGTACTCAGATCACATCTACAAGACCGTTCCGGTTTCTCTTCCAGTACGAATCTTCCCCGCAACCTCCACCTCCTCAAACCCCTCCCCTTGGCTTCTCTATGTTCACGGCGGATCCTTCATAAACGGCCGACACTTTCTACCCAACTCTTGGGTCGTCCCAGGGTTCCGGACGGAAGGGTACAATGTTGTCTCTCTCAGCTATCGAATGTTGCCGCATGTCGCAATCGAAGAGATGTTGGTCGATCTAAAGGATGGTTTCGAATGGTGTCGCAGTCATTTGGGAACCATCGTTGGCAAATCGCACATCGACATTGACACGTACGTTGTCGGAGGCGAATCTGCCGGTGGAGCATTCGCCTTGATTCTCGCCAACCTCCTTGAACCAAAACCAAAGGCCGTCATCGACAACTACGGTGTGTCCGATTTCTCGGATCCCTTTTTCTTCCAGACACCCTCGGTCCCAATGGTCTACTCGCCTGATTTCAGTCACGCCGAGATCGAAGCCTACGTGCGTAACGCGAAGAACGAAAGTCAGAGTGCACGATTCGCCGGGCCTTACGAGTACGAGCTTTCGTTACCCGTCGACGAGCTGCAAAAACGCTGGGGTGTCGATTGGGTTCCCTCGCAGGAGGATAGAATGATCATCGAGGTCCGAAAGTACTTCACGAACCATGTACTATACATGAATGTGCTGTTCAATATGGAAGGGAAGGACAAGGACGATCCGGAGTTTGTCGAAAAGATGAGGAATAAATCCGCGTTGCACTTTCCTATCAATGGGGTGTTTCCACCGACGTACATCTTGCATGGCTTGCAGGATGATTCGGTACCCATCGAGCAATCGCGCAAAGTGGCAGAAAGGTTAAGGGGACTGGGAGTCGACGTCAAGGAGGTGTATGTGGAGGGGATGGCTCACGGCTTTGAGGCCTTTTGGGAGGTGAGTTCACGTATGTGCTCGTGGTTGACTGGGGTGTTCAGGATCCAGATGAGAAGAATAGGACTCAGTGGATTGTGCCATGTCTAGACTTTGTGCGAAAGCACGTTCGTGATACAAGAGCTGAGAGCCCGTGACGAGTATTGAAAGTCATGGTGATGAGTGGGGCCTTATCGGAGGATCCTTAAACAGGTACCTAGCATTGTCAGAAGCTGAACACACATTGTACTTGGGGAGGTGGTGCAAGCGTGGCTGGAGTTATTCCAACCGATCCAGATATCGGACAATCAATTGGTCACTGGGTCGGAAAGATAACGGTCTCCGACACGACTATGTATGTGATGTTTGCCGGTACTACGTCTGCAGGAGGATGAGAAGCCATCCAGGCAAGTGCCACACCGGCCCCGTAAAGTATCTCGAGGACGAGAAATCCGCTATCCGACTGTCAGTATGCGGTCCGCTCCCTGCAGCTTGGACGACTTGAGAGATCTGCTTTTTTGGCCTCTTGATTCTGAAAGCTGAGAGGCAGATCAGACACCGGCGTCAAGCACGTGAAATAAGCTGTCCGGCTGGATATGTGGAGTACAAGCCGTCGCCCGACGGATGAACCGGCAGGAACGTCATAAAGGACATGGCAAGCGTGTGCAATCGCGCACGGTTGAGACGATCCTTAGCTCGCCATCTCTATCCTCTATCTCATGACGAGTGGTCTACTTCACTCTCCTGGCAGATCAACTAGCCTTTGAGGTCTCATAAGGTACATCCCCATTGAGCGTCTCACTTCGCGCAAGGTTGCAGTTCCGGCATGAACCTGGCCTCAAGGCGCCCCAAATTTGACCTGACCTATCCTCGGAAGATCGCAATAATCGGATCATGGAACTCGATATTCGAAGTCTTTGGTGGTAGCTTGGAAGGATGCATGAACGCTACAATGGAAACAGCAAACCGTGAATCTCATCCCTGCGAGGATGTGTAGGACGCTAAAAATGCCCACTGCGTTCGTGTATCACACCTCTTGCACACAAGGTCTAAGGAAACGTCAATGCACTTCACCGGGAGACTTCTCTCTCTTCTCTGCTTCTACGACGAGTAAGCTGGAGGTTCATCCGTCGGTTTGGACGTGGAGGGGGTATCGCTTTTCGGAATCGGAGTCGTCTCGGTAGGGGGTGGCAAATCGCTCGAGGGCCCGACAACGACGACGACGGGTAGAGCCGCTTGGGCTAATCGTACCACTGCAGAGAACGAGGTCATCAGAGATGACCGTACGAGTGGAATACGTACTGGGGTGTGGAAGCGGTCTCCTGATACCCATCTCCACATCGCTGTTGGGACGTCTGCGTCTGCATTTCAAGCGGTCAGGCCAGGTCACTATTGAGTAAGTAAGAGCGTCAGTCTAGGAAGTCAAGACAGCCGAGAGACCAAAGGCGCACCAGCGATCGTAAGGACAAGGAGAAACAGGGCGATAGCGCCGAAGCAGGCGATGACGAAAATGGTCCTGTGCCTGGACGAGAGTCAGTCGGTCCTCTTTCTTTGTAAAGAGAAAACCATAGACTTGCGCTAGCGCCATCTTGCTCTGTGGGTAGATGGAGATAAGAGTAACTCCTCCAAGTAGGACTGAGAGTTAGCAAGGAGAAGATGTACGGCGGCAAGAGAGAAAGGTCTAGCAGACCCGAAGGTCGTGTTGGGTGGCAAATCCTGTGTATGGCCGATCATTCCTCCTTCTTCGGGGAAACAGCCTCCACGCGCGTCCTCAATAAGACAGGACGGATTCCTGCGCTCTGACCTTGGAGTGCATCTACATCCCGCTTGAGATATATCTCCCCATCCCTTGAAGTTCAGCCCGCGAAATTGACTAAGACTGAGACCGGCTTGGATAATGCTTCTCCATCACCCAGATGCCGGCGGTATCGAATACTTTCGAGCGAGTTCGATACATGAAGGACCTAAGATTACACTTCTAGATCGTACTACAACACGTTGATCCTTCTGCCGTCTGATTACTGATATTTTGGTGGAATATCGCCGCTGTACTGCGGTAATGTTGCCGTGGATCCCGCGCTGTTCATGAAGAGTTCGTGGCGCGCATTCGGGTTGTAAGCCGCTTCCGGATGGGCAGGAAGAGTGTTGGCGCCTATCGTCCAAGATCATCAGCTGAGACTCTACGCCTCGCCGTTGCAGAACCACGCTCACCATACTC
>JASZXS010000045.1:0-61829 GCA_035521475.1 Tremellales sp. Uapishka_1 | reverse complement strand
CCCCTAACCCCCAGTTGCGGAAACCTTTAGGCTTTTCCTTCAGGCTTGCAATCGAACAGGTAAGCACTGTCAGATGAAATCAATGGTAAGGTTTTTCTCCTGTGGCACGATTGGAGGCGCGGTGTTGGGATGTGTGTGATACAATTCTTGGCGGGCTCAACGTGCTTGTCGTCGTTGGGCTACTCCCAGCGCGTCGCGATATAACGCTACTAGATGGCACCAAGTACGAGACAAGGCCCGCATCATTGAGCTACGGAAGCGGAGGACTAGTAAAGCCCCGGTATGGACGAGATATGGAGCCGCGCTATGCGTTCAATATGCAATATGCATGACCTTTCAGGGGCAACTCCCTACCTCACAGCCTCCCAGTCGTCCGTTGCTATCTTTCGAGACGTAGTACGTCTATGGAAGCTGATCATCGAGAACCACTCGCTGAAAGATCCTCAGCTGTTAGTTTAAGAGGGATAGTGCTCACTGGAACCGTCAGCGATCCGAAGCCTTTGGTCTTTGGCGGCGTCGTCGTCTGTTCGAGAAGGGCGCGGATATACTCAGAGCCTCAAAGTGACTCAAGGTCGACGGTGTCGATGCTTTCAACTTTGGTGCAACACCTGAGAGTATTTGGATGAGGGTCGCAAGGCGAAGTAATTGTGGTCAGGGATTAAGGCAGAAAGGTCTCGATCAAGTCTCGACAGCCCATGGGTCACATCAAAGATAAAACGACAGCTCTTTCATAATTTTCCACCGGCCCCCGATCATCCTTCTCTATCATGAACTCCATCCGGTCTACTCGAGCTTCTCAAGACTCCTTCTTCCCGCTAACCTCGCTCCTCTGTTCTTCACAGCTCCACCTGCTTCCAGCCTCTCTTAGGCGAGTCTTATGTCGCCGAAAGTAAGTTTCAGGTGTTCAAATATAGTTTCGGCTGGTGTGGCGTACACCAGAAAGCACTGGGATGTAGGATCGCGGTTTTCGGCGGAGCCGCCCACGATCATTCCGCCGATCCGACCTCGACCGTCGACAACCGCAGCTCCAGAATCTCCTTGCAAGGCAAAGATCAGAGATGGTTCATCAGCAAAGATCGGCCACTCCCATGCGGTCGCCGTGTCGCTCGAGTTTGTGCCAATGTGCCACGGGCTGTTTCGGACGAGAGACATCACATTGTTCCCCCTACCGAACGTAATATTGGTTCGCATCCCGTTTTTCATGACTTTCAGATGCTGGTAGCGATCTGTGGGTTGCCCATCCTTATCACGACGGAAGTCGTATGTTGTGGGGGCGTTCAGCTCTTCTACTTTTATGATGTCGCGTATTCGGATGGTTCGATCAGCCGGAAGTTGAAACAGTTCTGACCCTCGATCATAGGAGAGGCTGCTGTGGCGGATGTCCTCGAGATTGTCGAGTAGCTCCGGTCTTGATGTGCCCTGGCCCATCTCGCGCCTGGTAGTAAGATCGTCTCCTCCCAAGTACCCGCGTAGTGAGACCAAGTTGACGGCGTCGGCGAATAAGTCCGGTTCCACTCGGATGAGAGCGATGTCGGCAAAAAAATCGAGTCCCCCAGATGAGACAAGCTTCCATTGAGGTGAGAATGCGAGCTGACCGATCGCGAGCCCCTCCATAACGCTATTCTCAAGCTGGATCAGACTCGCCAATTGTCGGAACTCGTTGGTCTTCTTCTGCCATGCGTCGAAGTCGGCCGTTTGCGCAGGGGACGGGGGGGGAAAAGAGACTAAGTTGCGGTGGTGGTGGTGGTCGTCGCTTATGGAGCTCCTGAAACATTCTCTCCACGGCGGCTTCTGCCATACCCACAGTACCAGTCTTGATGCGCAGATTCCCAGTCTCCGCCCTTATTCGTTTCATATACTGACGACGATAATCTGGAGGTCCCACGATGCTAGCGTGATCGAGTTCGGACGAGATTTCGTACGGGATATTTGGGTCAACAACGTCAACCGGAAGAACAATATGCCGGGCTGTGACCAAATACAGTTCGTCGTCACGTTTGATGAAAAATCCTCCTGTTCCCTGTGTGTTTGTACCAGACCTCGCTATCGGAACCCCCAGGTAGGGTGAAAACGGGCGAAAGAGACCGCTCATTTCGGGGAAGGCAGGAGGAGGTGGAGTAGGAAAGGACAGCGGATATCGAGAACTCTTCGTGGAGTCACCCAATAAGGTGTAGAGAGACTCTCGTAGTTCGACCTCGACGTCTGGATACTTTCCAAGCGTGCCCTTGATTCGCAACGCGGCGGTGTTACCATCCGCCATCGACAGGGTGCCAGGGACAACACCTATCCAAACAATCGGCGTGGGCTCGTCGGAGTCGAATCCTATTCGACAGAGATCGATGGTGGTCCACTGAATGTCGGTTCCCGGGCTTGCAAGGAAAACGCTGATGTCCAGGGCGACTGTCGTCCAGTTGAGGGCGAGATCGTGGTCGCCTATAGGAAAAAGGAATTTTGCTGGCATGCCCCACAGCTGCCGAGGTCTATTATACCTCGAGGTGCCGCACAGTCGAGGCGGAGATGGGATACCAAAATAGTAGACAGCGGCGTCGGTGTCGACTGAAAGATCCCGCAAGCTCTTCGAAGGCTCATCCGATGCGTCTGACGAGGATGATGACACCGCATGGAGTTTGGATGCTTCGGGAACAGCGACACGTTTCGGAGGGGTGACACGATCGTTAGAAGAGCTTCCCACCGATGACGAAGGAGGGGTAACTGGCGTGGATGTCGGCCAAGTGAATCGACGTGTGTCTCGAATAATGGGGCGGGAGGGAGATGATGGAGGAGTTGGCATTTCGTTGACGCGATCGGTCGATGGAGACGAAGGGGACATTACAGATGAGTCGAACGTCTCATTGGCGATTCTGAAGATGGAACAATTAGAAAGGCTTTCGGCGAACGCTTGGGTCCAACAAGTTCTTACCGAAATGATTCGTTGATATCACGCTCACTAACAGGAGAGGATTTGTCCATTGTAGACAGGATTGGTTCAGACTGTTGGCGACTTGGAGCGTTCGCGGTGTCTTTGGACGAGGAAAAGGCAGATGTAAGCGGAGAATATGCATAGAGGAGGATTGAAGCGGTGTGTTTGACTCGGAACCTTCCACTGATGATTATGTTGATTTGTTTATATCGTTTAATCCTGCGTTTTCTTGGCTTTGCTTAGTAATATGACGTCGATATTCCCCGTTTTTAGTACTACCCGATTTGGTCATTTAAATATTTCCCGATTGGGATTTTCACATTGGGTGCTTGTCTAACGGCGTGTAGCACGTGTCAGGAGTTCGTTTCATAAGGGGCCACATCTCCCTCATCTGTGAGCTTGATGACTCACCTGGGATCGTGATGTCTCACGAAGGGCATCTGTCGTACAGCGCGACTGATGAATGTAAGTCTGAGTTAGCTCCCCCCCGAGATGAGGTACGCGATATACGGGATCCGTTGTTGACCTCGGCTGCGATTACGGCGAAACGCATTCCGGCCTGGACACTGCTCTGCATTCCCATCCTCTATGCAGCTGTCCGGTGATCTGCTCACTGGACCCCAGCGAGCGTCTCGTACCAGCTCCTCAGCCTCAGATTCTGCCACTAAGAATCCCGGACCCCGCGTCGCTGCGTTTGTCCAGCCCTCAAGACCCCAGCCGACATAAATTAAATTTCTCTACCGCTGTCCCAATGCTCGCCGCCATTTGGAAACATTCGGAATCCTCCAGCCAAGAAGAAGCCTCCAAGCGCTCTAGAAAAAGCTTCGAGAGGCCTCCTTGTTGTCGATGGTTGTCGCGGTGTAGAAACCTTGTCGCGGTGTAATGGTTGTCGCGGTGTAGAAACCTTCTCACGCTACGAGTTTTATCCGCAACGCCATTGGGAAACACTCACTGCAACTGTTTTAATCCCATACCCTTCGTGACTCGGTGCGCGGAATCGCCCTTTGCAAACCCTACTTCCCTCGGGCTATCTTTGTCAACCCCTATTCTCATAGGCTTGCGATCATGGTCGAGGATTTTCATCTCATCGGAAAGACTGTAGACACTACGAGGATGTTGCGACATCCAATCTTCATCCACCCCACGATCTATCGGTTTTATCTTCAAGTAGCTGCCTCGTGTATCGACGAGCAGGAAACCGGCTAGCCACTGCACTAACTGACCCAATCCACCATGCACTTCGGAGAGATATCCGCCAACAATACCTCTTCTTCGTCTGGACATGAACTCCTCACACCTCTACGACATGCTGATGGTCCGCGCCCAGCACTGCACGCCACAGGAGCCGACAGGCTGTCTTATTATGACTGACTGGGACCAAAAGCTCGAGATGTGGCTTCTGACGAACGACGGTGGGAACCAGGCCTAAAACGAGAACGGTAATGGTGAAGACCGGGACCGAGCTGAAGACTGAGAAGATCATCAGACCAAACATCGTTAGCTAGTATGGGTTTCTCGCCACTTTCACCATCCCCCCTGCGTCTTTACCAATTCTACCCCGTAACGACCAAGCTGATTCCAAATGTTTCTTGTCTCTTAGTTACCATCCGCATCAAGGGTCGACAAAAATATGCGGGATGTAGGCCGCGCCACTTTATGTAATATGGGGGTGACCGACACCTACAGACCTCGTAAACACCAAAGCTTTCCGGAGTGCAGGAGTACCACAGGCGGACGAAGAGGACCCGTCGATACCGTCAACCGACCAGCTGGACTATAACGACCAGTTGGACGAAACTGACCAGACGGACGACACCGACCAATCTGACACACCAGCAAGGATGCTCAGACCGAGGCAGACGCCAAGTCGTTCTCGCGCAATCGTCAAGTGCATTGCCACGCCACTAACGGTATCCATTTGTCCGAGGACGCTGAGGCAGAGTCGAAGCGGACAGTCTCAAGGACAAGCTGTCTGGTCTGTCGGCTCAGTTCATTTTTGCTACTCCCCTCCAGATGGAAAAGGTGCTCAAAAGCTCACCCTGTCCCACACTGCGAACATCAACGAGCTCGAAGGGGTGGTGGAGGAGAACGAGAAAGATCGAGGCGTCGCTCCGCGCCCTGCTGTCTAATATCGTTACCTCCAGCCACGAAGGGAAGCGCCAAGGTCGGGGATGACTCAAGTTATTCGTGCAATTATTTTTGGCGTGATCTAAAAGTGGGAGGGCTTGGGGGCAGGATCAGTCGGCGTGGTCCTCTTTGTATATATATTATGTACTCTTATGCATGATGACAGTCTCCCCCTGCTGCAAGATGAGATCGTCAGAGTTTGTGACTGGATCTTCGCAAGTTGGTCAAAGACAAAGACCGTAGCTCTTGCTCATGTGATGACTATCATCTTCCGGTCGCCACGATCGAGGCGTTGTATGGGAACACGCGAAGATCGCCACGCGTATAGGGCTTGATCGGGATAAATTGAAGGGGTTCCTCCTTCTCAAGGCTTTAGTAGAAGTGTCGACTGATTCCTGAGCAAGCAAAGATTAGGGGCAATGCGACTTTTCCGCCAAAGTTCCACTGTATGGGGGTGAGATGGACGCTGTTTGGGCTGGTGGTTGTCCTGACTCGCCTATGGGACGTGCGGTGCTCTGAGAGGTTGCTTTTGCGTCGCTGTATATTGTCCTGCCGGATTGCGACACTCGGAGCGGATCGTTAGAACATACTGGGTGCTCCTCGGACGATTATATTGTCGACCAAGATGCTGTCGTCTTCGATGACTTACCGGGAGTTTATGATTGCACCAGGTGAAATTTTGAGTTTGACTGTGTATAGTTTGGCTGTGTACCGCCACCCTCGGTAGCTGTCAGAAATGGTAGGCAGTCTCGAAAGCGCGCTCGCGGCACCCTTTCTGTTTACTAATTACACACTACCACCAGATAGTGACAAGACCGTTTTGATAACGGCAGCAGGCGGGGAAGATTTGTTAATGGGGCTGAGTATCGTATTGATCGCCTTCTTTGTAATCAGTGGCAGATTAACGCATACTGTTGAACTGTTGACCTTTGAGGGGGTGTTGCGAGTTTTGGTTGCATGCAACCCAGCAAGTCAACTGCCAGCGGAAGGTGAATCATCGAGAGGGGCGTCTGCGCCCGCCCTGGAGGAGTAACGAAGTCCAACAACCGAAGGCCACCAGCTCCTGATTGAGATGTACATTACTCGTTGGACAGGATGACCTTTTGTTGGAAATAAGCAGTCTTGCTGGTCGAAAGCATAAATGGAACATTGTGATTTGGGAGCAAGAATTCAAGGTCCTTCGATTGATTGAGTTGACCACCAGAGTCATAATGCGAATGCTGTCTTGCTTTCTTTGACGTTAAACTCTAGGGTTCACCACACGACCGAAAAGCACGTCGGACGAGGATACGGCCGACTGATAGGATCTTTGCGGCAACGAGTGGGAGCTGAGTGGTCGAGCTTGCGCTTTCAGAGGACATATAACACGATACAGAGTGCCGTTTTCAATTCCTTCGCCCGGTCTCACAATAGACTCCCGCTCAAGGAAGCGCACCTATCGTGAAAATTCATTGCAGTCTGCAACCGCGTATATCGATTATCCTTCGCCGTCCCAAGTATTTTGCCGCGAGACATGCGTGCAAATACTGACTCGATTGCAAGCTGAAGATCAATGGAATACTAATGCGGAACGTACGGAATGCCTGTGCGCAATTAGCGCTGTACCGTTAAGCCATTTGAAGTGACGTCGCACGAATAGAGCACCTCCTCGCTCCATGATGTTTTGGCGAGCATGATGAGTCGTCTTTGAGCACCGTGAATCGTTTGCTGTTTTATCATGCCGCATCTACAAGGTTCATGACTCACCTGGGATCGTGATGTCTCACCTGGAATTGTGATGTCTCATGAAGGGTATGGATCGTGGATCGCGAATGAAGGGGAGAGGTCTGAGTTGGCTGCCCGCGTTGCCCACGATCTCACGGCCAATCGCGCATGTGTCCGAAAGTTTTCGCGGGTGGCAAAATCCAGACGTGTACGTGGATTAGTATGTCATCCGCGCATCAGCACAGTACGCATGATGAGCAATTGTTAGCGTGTGAGTCACGAGTCGCAAGTGCACACGGCGCTTTCTCAGCGAGCTAGCTGGATGCATCTTGTCTGCCCGCAACCCGCACCCCTACAAGAGCTGAGCGGTAGCGAAGGGCACTTCCCTGAGACACGGGGCCTTTTCGACCATAGTCGGCAGATTTTGAACTCATGAAACGGTGAATCTGAAAATTATGTCCCGCTTCTGTACTTATAGTGGAAGGTCAGCCGACCCCGGTCAGAAGAATCCGTCTCCGGTTTCATTTTCAGCTGAGGGTGACGTCTGCAGCACTGCTCCTCCCTTTGTAAATCTTCGTTTCCTTCTTCGTCTATATTCCGATGCGGTGACGCGAACTCAATCGCTCCGTGAGCTCCCCTGACACCGGAGAGCTCGCTTCTAGACCCCAAGCATACGATGGAACACTCACTGTGTCTTCGGATGAAAAATGAAAATAACCTCATTTGCCTTGTCTTTTGGTCACTTGTTACGATTTTCTCTGCAAAAACGATCCACGAGCGCCCCGCTGCAAAGGTATTTGGGGGATCTTGTCTAGGCGAGCCAGATGCCAGCCTCGCCCCACCACTCGCCCAGTGACACGTTGGGGGCTCAGCTCTCGCAATGAAAGGCAACCCGATGCAGATTGGATTTCTCTGTTAACACATACGAAGATATTGGAAGTTGTTTGAGAGCCAACCGATGCAATAAAACCTTACCTAGTACTTCTGGGTAATGTGCCATTCATCACGTTCTCGTCCCCTTCGGATCATAAGGGTTCAGCCAAGCGTCTTCACGAATGATATAAAGAGTGGAGTTCGCATTGCTCTGCGAGGCAACAGGGATATGAACATCAATCACAAACCTCATACAGAGTGTGGTCCGTTCCGAGGAAGGGAAGGAGCACGTATGTGTTAGGTACATCGAAGACGCGCACTTTACTTCAGGCTGACGGGACACAATGCCACACAAGGACTGCGTGAGCCTTCATATGCTGAGAAGTGCTTTTTCTCAAACACGGTTTGGCAGACTCTAAACCCATGACTTAGTTCAACGGACTACGATCCGCTTCTTCCTCGGCATCAGAAACGGTGAGAGGGCAGCCGCTTGCGAGCCACAGAGATGGGATAGGATGGCCTGCATCTTTCCCCCTTCCCTCCGCCGTACGGATCTCGAGAGGGACTTCGGCCTTCTACGGTCTATAACACCGCTTTGGCCCCGATATCGAGGTACTCGCCATGTTTTGCCTGCGGGTAGATTTCATGAACCCAATCATTGCGCTGGATTGCCAATCTGTGCGAAACGACAATAATGGCGCTTCTTCGCGAGCAGACTCCACGCCAAAGCCACCCTCTTGGTTATCCTTGAGGACAGCCTCCGGATGAATCCGAGAAAGAATGAATAGCGACTCACCGGCATCTTCAACGTCTCGCGGAGTCACAGCTTGCGCGGTTGGGTCATATTGGGACGACCTTGAAAGGCATGGGACAATTTGGAATTGAGAGATACAGTATAGGAAGAAACAACAGCCTTTGTACCATGAGATCGACGTTTCCATACTTCCCGCTGAATAGGATCGCAGAATAGTAGCAAATTACCGATTAGAGCTCTAGGGACTCGTGGTGCTCTAGTGCTCTAGTGGGAGCATTCATAACAGGTCCTTGCCGGGGTGGATTTCTTGGTACATTTCATGCATCGCCACCTTGCGACTCCGGTCAACGATGCTAGCCGCCCAGGTGAGCCTTCCGAAACAAAACTCCTTACAGGTTATACAATGGAGTGGAAACTGGTCAATGCGCTTTTTGACGACTTTCCTCATCCTGTACTCGAGATAGAAGCCGCTCTTATTTGTTTGTGAACACCCGATCAAAGCCCGTATGCGATGACGAGGATTCTTTTGCACTTCTTCGTGACATCAGGTAAAATATCGATAATACAAGGAGAGCGCGAGCTGAGACCTCAGCAACGGAACTTACAGGCAACGACAGGAAGAGCGACAAACGGAGATTGGGGGAATCCGGCCCCGGTAACCCTTACCATACCGGCCAGATGATAGAACTGCATCGGGTCCTGAACACAGAGTCGATGCCATTCGACGTAATCTCGCGTTTGCTGCCACCATTGATGGTCGTCGGTATCAGGAAATGTCGCAAAACAATGACTGCTGACCTTGAATGTCATGGTGGGCTGGCGAAAATACATGTCGGTCGTAAATCGTCTGCTCAGTTGAGATAGACTATCACGCTGTCCGGAGGGTGGCTGGTCGCGCATGTTGTCTACCGAACACCGGAACCAGATGGCATTGGCTCACGACTCCTCTGGACGGCGAGTTCACGAGCAACTATGTATCTATTCGACACTGGTCAGGTGTTTCCGCATCAACAAATACGTGTAACAAATATGCGGTTTCGCAACGCGCTCACCTGTTACGTTGCGACGAGCATTGGAAGGATGATCTTCTAAGGGTTCTTCCATTAATAATCAGATTTTGATGCCTATTGTTTGTACAATCTGATCGTCGGATTGCGCACCAGATAATCTGGAGCAGAGCATCGAGCCGCTCGATCCTTGTGCGAATCAGCTATTTCTCGCCATAGTCGCTGCCTACTGACTCTCTCGAGCCGACATTCCACGTACTCATGCGTCCTTGTCAATCTGGACTGAGCTGGCGAATAGCAGCTACTTACGACTCCAGCTGCGGTCGCGAGGGAGGGTGGAGGATTCCTGACACGCAAACGAAGCTCAGTTCGAATTAGGATTAATGCAACTTATGCCCTCCCCGTACTGATCAACCTTCTTGCCTAATCGAGCTAGCTGTGAATCACTGTCTGAACATCACGCTCTATCGATCAATGAAAGGCTAACCATTCAAGAGAGACTTGGGCCGTTATGAAATATACGATATTGATTTTGACCGCTGGTTATGCCCTCTCGCCCCAGTGTCGTCCACCACAGGACGAAGCCGACAGATCGCTGGTGAGGCCTACGGCTGAGGTCCTGTGGCGAACATTTAATGGCACTCTGCCCTGCTGCAGACTTGCCACTTACACCCGTCCACCTTGAAATCAGCTCAAAGATACAAAACTTGAATCTGCGATTATGGCCAGATAGTTAGTTCGCCGCTTCACTGTCCTTCCCCAAAGACTTGGAATATCTTATTTCGCCAATGGCGAGCTGGTATCTTGGGCAGGCGTATGGCAAATGTGTTCTTGAACCAACGAAAGACTTTTTCTGGAGCATGGCGGAGCATGGAAAGAATCCCATGGCTCCGAGCTTAGAGCTGGTGCCCTCCGGGGCCATATGCCTTTCCGTCTAGCCGGCTATAATGTTGCGGAGCTGCACGATATTAGCGTACATTTCGGCGCTATCCTTCGGTCTTACGGAACGAGGTCACGTCTCTTCTTGAGATAGACATATGCAATCAGACTCCGATGAAACAAACACACTCTTGTCGCCCTTCATCATTCCTCCGAGGGTTTCATCGCTTTGCCTCCTCCTCTTTTCGTCGCCCAAAGAAGGGAGACCTTGAAAGTACTCGAGCGCATTCTTTGGTGCATCACGTCCTTGGCGAACAAGCACGTAATTTAGACGATCCGGATTTACAAGAAGACATCGCCTCATTCTGTAATGTGTTCTGCACTCAGAGCCAGTTTGTACGTCGTCTGAAAGTCATTGTGATATACTGTTGGAGTAGTTTACGGCTGCCTCTGTGCGAAACCCATAGAGCCTTAACCGGTCACCCCAGGTCAGAATGCAAGACCGCCTGCGGTACTTGAGCTTCAACAGCACGGAATTCGGCTGCAGAACAAATGCAAGCGACCCAATAATCGCTGCGAGTTCAACTTCGGCACTCGCTCACAATTTTCCTCCGCAAAATCGCCTCTAGACAACCAGCGACCCGTCGAAGTAGGAAATTTTTGATGTTTAGGCCTCGATTCTTGATAACAACTCGGAGACTGCGGCATGCGGGCCACGAGGGATGAATGATTGATCACAGATGTAAGAGAGATGCATGCAGCAGGACTCGAGTCGAGGGTACACGTATTAGGCTAGCGACAGTCAAGAGAAAAAGGAAACTGGGGTCGGAGAGCGACACCGCTTTCCAGTCCTCCTTCAAGTCTTCTCGGCCTCAAACAGCGAGCGACAGTGGTGTGCACGCAGAACCTAAGGACGGATACGGATAGTGGTGGACGGATGCTGGTGGAGATCCATGTGGAGCGGAAATTAGCCCTGAACTTAGTAACTTATGGCGTCCCCAATGGATGGGATATATAGCGACAAGTCTTGATAGCGTCTTCCTGTATCCTCTTTTCAATCTAATCGCAAACACTGAGACCCCTTGACGGTCATTCTGTCACCTGCCAGCCAATTCATTCCTATTGCCTTATTCTGTGACCATTTGAGCACCAAATATCAAAGAGTCAGCACAACCGAGCTACAGCCCCTTATTATAGGACTTCTCCGACTTAGCCCTGGGTCATGCCTAGATGATACTTATCTGTGTCAGGAGATGGGTGCAAAGAGCACAGAAAAGACGTAGATAGCATAGAGCAAAGAATGCGAACAAATAACTTCACTCTTGCCTCTTTACAAGGACAAAAGTTGGTTCATTCTGCGCTAGCAGCCTATGTGCTACAATTTGGGATGCTCCAACGGCTACAAGCATGCAGTACATGAAAGCTGCTCTGGGCATACAGGCAAAGACTATCAAATCCTTTTGCAACGAGCCTCGGCTGTAGTTTCTTTGCTGATCTCTTCTGCTTCGCGGAGGGCAAGGTGTGCTGGTTCACCTTCTCACCTGCCAGGTGTATCTGACCCGAACAAATAGCCCCGGTTTGCTCCGGCAGCTCAAGGGTTAAGGCTGAGACCGTTTGGCCCTAGATTTTCATATTGCCTCCCGGTATGTTAATCCTCTGCCTATCACGGAAAGAGCTTAGCCGAAGATGTCCGGGTGTCTCCTCGATAAGTGTTCTGGAGGATGTTAAGGCTAGCTCGTATCATTTTGCGGAACATACCGCAACACAGAAAATACTGCATTTGAGCTGGAAGTGTATGCAAAGGTTCCGCGTGTCCCGGCTTGTACGACCGTCGGCTCTGAGGTCAACTCGCCACCATTTCCTGTCATCAGACGAATCATCCAGCGAGCTATCGTATTTGCGGGGTAAGATGGGTATGTGCTCATTCCCGACTTTCTCTTGCTGTTGAGGTTTGATCTCGGGTCTCTGGTCTGCTTAGTTGGCCTCCGCCCTGTTTGGTCTTCAGAGAGATATCAAGTCATGGCATGAGGATGGCAGTTCTGTAGATGATCATAGTATCCCCCAGAGATCGAATAAGCTTGGGCCTGTCGGCAGCTGAGTTGGAAGAAATCGTCGAACACGTTCTGCCAACTTCCAACAAGTACTTCATAGAAGATCCCACACGCTTTATCGACGTGAGCCCCTCTTCGTAGCCACCTTTGGCGATGCCGACTCAAACTTGATGACCGTACTCAGCGGGTCGACCAAAGGGGACGCTCTGGGTCGAGAGATTTAACACCCCCTGCTGAAAAACGAATCTATCAACATGGGAATTCCAATTCTATGCGACTTAGCAGCCTTGCAACGCTTTTGCCGTTGTCCCCCGACTGCAATACCCGATTTTTGTGATCTACAAGCGATCGCGGACTCCAGACTTCACCAATACTGATCGAGCTAGGGTCATACTAGGGCAGCCAGGAGCGCGAGGTTCAACCAATAGACCGCAATGATGAGGACGAACACATCGGGACACAGTAGTCTGGTGGAAGTCAGCACTTATTTGATACAGCACGACCAACACTGGCAAAGGGAATGACATCCTCTAGCTGCTCGGAATGCGCGTTGGTTCGTGAGAGAACTCGCAGACCCGTAGAGGAAAACAGGAAAGCTAACACGCAAAGACGTCTGATGCAAAGTGCCCGGGAACTAGGGAACGTCTTCGGTTAAAAGAACGGGCAAGGGTGATCTCATCATTTACATACCAATGGAATTCTACTCTGGAGGTTCTTAGACCGGGCGTGCCGGTGACTTTGCCCCTATCCACATGTGTTCTTTCGCGCTCATCACGATCCAACCTAACTAACTCCTTTATTTGAGGCTGGTCCTCAGATGACTATCGAGTTCGTACCATTCTCCTCGATCTTTTTGTTCCTCTCGCTGATCTCCAGATCTCGATTCCTTACTTTACAGCTCGGCTTGTAGTCGATCGACCTCCTACATTCGGTATGAGTGACTTACTGCGAGCCGACAGTTCCCCGGATATTCAGTTCCACGAGAGGGATGTTCGCCCACGCTCCCTTCCGGCGGATGTTTCTCACGCTGCTACAACGTGCTTCATTTGGCCCAGAATCGCATGCCCGAAGTGTAGGTTTGACCACTCCATTGACATATCCTCGCTAAATAGTATAACTCCAGCACTGCGTGGGGTAATATTCGGCTTCACGATGACCAGTACAAGTCCGCTCTGCGGGGCAATCGTTCGGCCTTCAGGGTGCAGGACAACCACTGCCGGTAAATCAGCTTTGGTCAAGGACAAGCATTGCATCTAAGTCGGCTTTGCGACAATCGTTTGGCCTGTAAGTCGGCTTTTGCGGGACAAGTATTGCACTTAAGTCTGCGTTTTGCGGGACAAGTACTGCATGTCAGTCGGCTTCGCAGAACATGCACATACATACGAAGAGGGGCAAATGCGCGGTGACGGTTTGACTAGGTACTACAACAAAGGCGTTTTCAGGAATGTGATAAACATCAATTACATCATGCGATGTTCTTCTTCGTCGATTGTTCGGATGGTCCGCTGAGACCTTCTTCATATAATGTCTTCTCGCCCATAGAGTCGGAAGCATGAGTGGTCCTTTCAGCAAGGTTGTGAGGGATATCGTTTGCGAAACGAAACGGCAAAGTCCGTTATTGAGCATCGCTGACATTCCATCACGAGGGGTGATAGGATGTTCTGCTTCCTCGTACACAGCTCAAAGAGCTAGTTGTGAACTAGTCACTGAAGAAAAGATTCGGGTCGACCGCAGCCTGGCAGTCGATCACGTTTAGCGTCTCGCGCGACTCATTAGGATGTTGCAGCTGCTGTCTGGCGCCGCTCGTGCTTCCGAAAGCTTCTCGGTATGACCGTCGAACAAGGGGGGACCGCTTGGAAATCGCATGATTGCTTTACACGAACGGTAGCGCGGCGGACATGAATCTTTTCCGAGAACCATTAGACATGGTGCTGGGGTTAGTTCTTGTAAATTATAGAGCCGGAGTTGCTGCGTGCCTGGATTGTGACGAGCGAACCCTTTCCGTCTATCCGTCTAACCTAGTCTTCGGCCGAGTCCGGTTCATGACACCGAGCACCATGGACAGCCGCCTTGACCATTTCTGGTGGGATTGCAATGCTATTAAGACAAGGGAGGCAAGAGCTTTTGTCGAAAGAGGACAGACCTGCAACCGAGACAAGTAAGAGGGCGATGCATAGAAACAATGAATGTCGATGAGGTAGTATGGAACGTTGTATAGGCCCGCGCAAGCAACAACATTCAGGACACTCCTTCTTTGGTTCAGCCTGTTTCGACGAATTCGTCCACCTTGTTAGACCCGCCCTACACCTGAATATCGATCTGCTGGGAAGTCTACGCCTTTGTTCAGGGCCGCGCCGTGTGGCCTGCTCCCAACGACAAAATTCCACTTGCCACGTCAAGGGTTACCTCAATTGCGAGTAATCGGTCTATCGGGATAAATTGGTTGCAGCGGACACAGTGCACTTGAATTCTATTGTGCTAGTCCCGCAATCGACCAACTCATCATTGCCCTCAAGCTCGTTTACGTACTGGTGGAGGGTTCGATCTCATCACCGGCACTGTCGGTGCGCAATAATGACATCCGTTCACTCTCGTATAGGATTGAGAGTTTTGGATGGCGTCCGTCCTTAAGATCCTTTGTGTCATGAAGACCGCTGTACTGCCACCTATTCACCATACTCCACCGCTTGACACGCGCTAAGGAACGATCCATGCGCCTCCGCTTCTCCCTTGTCATCGTGTATTCGTTTCTCGCTGATTCATAGAGGTTGCGGGGAGATCAAGTTGATCAGTGGGCTTGCCAAGCTGGATTCCAGTTCATATGCCAGTCAACCTGTGGTAATCGTATTGATATTCTTCCACGACGTGAGGACGTGGATATCTGGCGATAGTAATCTTGATCGCTTTGGCTGACTGTGTTGACGAAAACTAACGATTGTTTGGGGTCATCCCCTCGCGCCTTGTCCATTACTTTCTTCATTGCCCTTTTCGTCTCCTTTTCTGAGTCGGCTCAAACACGACTGTGTTGTCCATAATGCTGTGTTGTGTACCTTCGTGCATACACTGTTGCTGCTCGACAGTTGCCATTCGCACGCAAGAGCGTCATCATCCGAGGAATTTATCGATGCAGCCGGGTACAGAAATAAGTGATATTTCGAGTGAGGTCGACCTCGATACCCCAGTCGGCGTATCAGGCCTTCGGTATTCGGACCGACAAGGTTACAAGCGTTTATTTCTCGCAAGTGAAAGAGCAAATCTTATGCAGAAACATATCCGGTCCACATGGAAAGTCGAGTCTGTTGGCGTTTGTAAGGAGTCCCCAATCATATGGAGACCCGTCGACTATCGTTAGATGTCGTCTGATGGTGATATCTGTCATCATGAGAGAAGACCACAGCCAGCAACACCAAGAACAACCACGAGGCGGACGGAAGACAGACCTTTCTATGTTTTCAAAAGTGTGTCGTGAGAGGTCAGCGATGTCGGCATTTTTGTTTTGTTCAGCAGTGACCTAGGTTGTTGGGGGCACATCCGTGTCTCAGATTTATTGTCATCTCATAATCATAGCCGAAAGTCCTATAAGGGAAGGAGGCCGAAGATAATACACGATAGAGAGTACATTTGAGCAGGTCGTCGTCCTCAATTTCTGTCAGCTCTCCACTTTCAAGTGGATGAGGCTATGTCTGCCTCGTCTGACATGTGTTGACTGGTTACTGCGTTGGACAGCGGGAAGATGGACACGAGGTGAGAAGGCGCTCGCTGTCTCTTCTCCACTGCCATAAACAAATAGCTCTATCGAGCTTTTTCACCGTACGATCGGGAACAAAGCTTCAGCAAAGAGTGGAACCATTTCTGACTTTCGCTATGTGTCACAGTGAAAGATTAGTTATCATCGGGGAAGCGGTGACTACAGAAGAACAATGTTGTCCATCGACGCCTTCCGTCTTGAGGAGCTTCACTTGGGTATAAATATCGAAGGGGAGATACAATTCGGACATCATCGTCTATCACAAAAACGCTATTCACAAGGTATGCTGGTTCCGCCAGACGAACGAAGTGGAACGCACGACGTGAAGCATCGCATAGGCAAGGCGAAATCCTTCAGGATATTGGAGCCACCAGACTCGCGCCAACCTCTCAATTCTGCGTTGCAGTATCCTTTCTGCAAATCTTTCGGCACACGTTTGGCAGCGCACATTGATACTGCACGCACACCTCAATATCAACATCGACCGATATAGTCGATGTCGCCGAAGTCTCGCTTTTGGGGAAGGACGTGCTGTTTCGTCCGAGGAAACGGTCATCATGGTACTTACGGACAAAGAGATAGCGGATCGCGTGATTGGCGAAGGGGTCGACGGGACATGCAGCGAAGCGGTTTCCGCAGCGTCATCTCCTGTTAGTGTTTTGCTCAGAATTTCGAAATTCGTTTGTGGCAAGATTTCGATCAGAGTGTCACTTTGGCAAGGCCCATGGACGGAGTAGAAACTTGGCTGATTCACGAATTCGCCGACGGCTCAACTGTGATGTTCGAAGTTGTAGCGAAAACTGATCCGGGTTTGATTTGCCGCCAGTCGTTCCGGGCCATGTTCTCAGCGCCAGCTCGCGTGGTTCAGCATGTAGTTTGGGATTGAAGAGACGGACGAGTATCGTTCTCATTATTCGAGGTAACGCCTCTCTCGTCGTTTGAGGTGACGATAGTTTCGTCGTTGACAGTGACACCGACCACTTCGTTCGCGGTACCGAAGGAAATGCACGACAAGTCATTTTCAGGTTGATTGGCCCCTTTCCGGTGTTGCGGAGTGATCATTTGTATTCAGACCTGGTCGCCGACGGACATTTCGGTGCAGACCTATGAAGGCAACGTGGCGGGATGCATAGTGGTTGAGGAAATCCGAGATGCCCCCCGCCCCCGCTAACATGTGCAGGAGGGCTTCAAGATTGGACACAGCTGCTTCTATGTTGGCCTCCAGCTCACCAAATAGGGCTGGGATTGTCGAATCTGGGTTGTCATCCGCGTGACGTTCTTACATGTCTGCTAATCGACTCCGTAACACGTGAATCTGACCGAGAGCAGTCTGATAATCCAAACCTCAGCGCGAGTGATAGTCGGGCGAAGTCTCAGGCGGAGTTTGCTGTGTGCTTTCGCTCTCATCCTGAGAGACAAATCAGCTGAAGTACACGCCACGGATTACTTGCCTACTTGTAGCGGAACTTCGGCTGAGGAGAAGACCAAGAGAACGTAGCTGGTTCACTGTCCTCCAAAAATATCACCTGTTTCGTGCTTTGTATGTGGCTCAGCTCCAAAGAAATCGTGCAAACGAGATGGGACGAGTTGGGTGGACGAGCAGGTTTGATTAAACCATGTTTCTGAAGTCATTAAAGCTGAGGAAACACAGCGTAGGAAAGAGAACGAACAGTACGGAGGATCGAGCTCTCACCCTGCTGCCTGACGACTTCGATTTTGCGGCGACGAAATTGTGAAGAGGGGTCAAATTGGGTTTCGGGTCCTCTCTCCCAGTGCCAGAAAAAGCCTGCAACCTCTCTGAGCCAACGAGATCGACGACGGTGACTGCGGTTGCCGTATTCTCGATGGAGTGAGAGGATTCAGTTCAGGGAGGGGTCAGGGCTGAAGGGTACCTTGCGAGTCTGGTTATGGTGTGACCTCGATTGCTTCATGAACTATTATGCTTGGTCTTTGAGACTATCTTGTTATTCCGCCCTTTCCAAGAGGCCACTAAGGTCGGTTAGATTCGCTGCTAGACCCTGCGATGTCTGAACTTCGAATACCTTGTGAAGATTGGTGTTTGCTCCGTCTTAGTCGATGATTTGGTCTCTGCCGATGGCCGTCACCTTGCGCTTGAACTCCAAGACCGGCAAATCGTTCTCTGGCATCTATCACCATCTTTGCCTTGGATGACATATTCTCCGACAACCGATATATATCAATTCCCGTCAAGGAAAGCGCATGACATGAGCTTCTCTCCCCTCGATTAGTCATCCATGCGTTCCCCGCTCTTCATCCATAAATTGAAGCATTGTGCACCAAACCAGCAAATACCGACACTGAGTTCGATGTCGATGATCATCGAAACATGGCGCGAGCGAAGCGCAAGCGCAAGGACGAGTCATCAAACGGAATCATCCACTCCTCGTTCAGTCGAGTAACAGGCGTCGACAAACCGATAACACCGGCGGTTGATGAATACGAACGAGCTTCTAAACAGTGGGGATCGACCGAGCTAGGAAGGGGCTTGAAATTGGACGGTCGACACCAGCAAGAAGACAACGGGCGTCGGAGGCTGGGCGGCACAGGCGGCTGGCGGGCATGCTCCGAGATACAGTGACCAGGACCGTCCCGGGTATGAGATTCGCAGTCCCTGTCATCTTCGAGAACTAAATCCGAAACTCAACTTCCAGCCGCCGAAAACGGACGCTAGCTATCTGGTGGACGGCCGTACTTTCTTCCCACTAGCATCTACATTTCCTTACACGTATACCGAGCCTCACCGATGCCACCGTTTGACTGTTGACTTCCATGCTCTTCAAGAGAATGGACGCGGATCAGTACAATTCTTGAACGACTCTCGTATACGAAGACCCATCCCAGAGGACTCGTAGCAAGATATGGTACGCTCTTCAGCATAGCGGCGAGCCTTCAGAGCAACGGCCCCTGCAGGCTTCGTTGCATGATGTACAATTCAGGTGATAGCGCTGGGCTGTGCGCGTCGGATGGTGGTGTTAAATACTGATGCAAGGTGAAATTAATCAGTTAGTGGTGATGCCACAACCACAGACTTAGCCGATACTACCTAGTCGAATAATCTACTTAGCCCGTAGTCTCGGTTTCGTTGAAGGAGCGGCGAAGAAGTTCACTATGGATCAAGCTGCCAGGGCGGTGGCTTCGGCACTAATACAGCACTGACACCCTCGCAGAGTGGCAAGAGAAATACTATGTTCAACTCGGCTCCTCGTGCAGGCGGCAAGGGCGAAGATCAACGGACCAACTCAGTGGGTGTCACTGACTCTCGAATCATCGTCCTTACACCTTCGTCGTATTCAATGGTGGAATCAAAAGTGGCAGTAAAGAGAGGAAAGAGAGGTTCAACACCGGGCTGGATCGTAAGCGAGACTCCGTCAGACCTCCAGAGTGTGGACCTAATTGGGTTTGGAAAGAAGACATGAGGTCTTTCACGCAGATTGTGTTGATTGTAGAGCTAGTGCATTCGCCGTATGGAGATCATTGGCAACGACGGAAATAACCTTTTGGAAGAACGACACCACCTGCTCTCTTTTCCGTTCATCAAGAGTCCAAAGAAGCGCTTGACTACCTGTTTACTATTATGTTAAGTTACGAATGGGTTTTTAGGGTGATATATTGAGTGAAAAACCTGATACAGCCCCTTGATCAAACTCACTCAGTATCATCACAACCCAGAAACACACGACAATGTCCGTTAAGATACGAAGCTAGTACCAGTACACGGATATTGGGAACGTCATTGAGCTAATTTAACGACGAGAGTGTTCTCTTGGAAATTTGGTTGAATTAACCGCAGACTTAGCCCGGTACCAAGCGGTTCGTCATGACTACCCCCTTGATCCCCTGGGGTTGTCCAGCGCCGCATTTACTCCTGATCCTACATTGGTTATCGTTTTTGGTCCGGCTTCGCTACTCGACTCAAAGCAAATCTTCTTTTACGAGGGGACCTGGTCCAGCAGCTGAGGCCGCATGAGGGCTATCTTCTCTATTGGTGTAGGCATAATTTCCGGATGGACTCAAGGAAGCCAAGCTTAGTGCGTTGCGTTTTGTAGTATTCAGAAAGAGTACAAGGAAAATTATCGGAAAGGACAGAGATCGTTCCCTACCAGGGTGAGCCGCCCGATATCACAAAAGTGAGACATAAGTAGTAAGTTCGGCCCCGCTCAGTTCTCAGTGTTCCCGAGAGAAGGAGAAGAGGCACGTAAAGCAGGATGTGCAAAGTGAGAGATTTTTTCGAGACTCGTTTAAGCATATACGCTTCTTCGAACTATTCTAGGTGATGACCCATCTTGAGCGATCTCGACTGCTCTCAAGAATACATGACTGGTGAAGTATGTCAGCGGTTAATTCTTTTCCGTTTTCTTGCTTCTTCCCCGCTTCCGCGCAATACCACCAATATGCAAGACCTCTTTCCGTTGTCTGAGCCTCGATCAACATGTTCAAATCATGATCAGCTGTAACATCAAAGTCTCCATTTGACATTTCTTGCTCACAAACTTCGAACAAGTCCAAGGTCGTGCGTTTCTTCTGGGCGCTGGATAGCTGTCCTCTGCGACCTTAGCCTATTTTCGAAGATCGGTTGTGTCTGTCCACATATCACCCGTCATGCCTACCCTAGCCCTGCTCGATCACTGCTTTGGAGCAACTTTTTTAGAAGGTCTGCTTACTGCTAACGTATACACAATCAAAGTGGGGCAAGATCCTGGACTTCCTTGGTGCCTCTTCTTTCTAGTGAGGGTATAAACGGACAGATCACCAAGCATTCCACGTTAGGCAGTCACCTGCAGGAGGGACGTGGCTACCCGTTCTATAATCTTAATGCAAGCTGCCATTTGAGATCCTCTGGCAAGTGGTGATCGCGCTTGATTCAGTGAAGTGAATAGTTATCACGCAAATCGAGCAAGACATTTGCCTGCATCGTCTACCGGCGAAGAATCACGGCTCAAACAGGCGCTGGTGAAGGCCACAGGTTTTTCAGAAATCAGAACGCAATAATCGCCGCATCTGCGGATAATAAACTCCGAGGGTCGGCAAAAATAATTTCCGGCGTGTCGGAAATGGGGCGCGGGGTGTTCATCCCTGATTGTTTTTTCCGAGATTCGCCAGATACGGAAGTCTCCGTGGCACAACTGGCTGAAAGTAGCAACTGTACAAAACTGATTTCGAAGACTATCGTCGCGGCTCCCAAAGCCTCGAGATGCCAGATTGGCTACCACAGCACGTAGTCTTACGGCTATCAGCATGCCAAAACTCGCGATAGTGGTGACTCGCCTTTTTGGCGACAGCCTCATTTTCTGGGACAGAGCAAAGGACCTCTCTCCATCCGCGAGATGTCCATGCATTCCAAACACCCAAGTATTGTAACTTGCTTGCAGACTATTTTTCAGGACTGCAACCAACCATAATATAAAACTGCACCCGATTAACGAGACGGCAGTTGCCTTAACTTAACGATTGTCCAATATATGGAATGTATCAGTCATGTCTGTCCGGTACGAGTTATCACGATGGTTAATTATCTGCACGCATCGATCATTATTTGCACCCATCAGTCATTATACATGATCAGTCATTTATGAGGACGCCGTGGCTATCTGTACATATACCTAATTTAGGCAGTACTCCACACCTATGAACAGACACAGTAAGCGGACACCTCATCTCTGGACAGAGATAGGTTGGTTGAGCAGCGACGCGACGTTCAGCATCAGAATCATGCCATCTTCAGTACATCTTCATTGTGAAAAAACTTTTTCTTTCGTCTAGCAAATCACCACATGGAACAGATATTTTGCACACGTAATGTCATGGCCTTGGAGAAAGCTATCTGTGTTATCAGAGAGCAGACAACTCCCGAAAGTCATTCGCGGTGGACGTCCATCACTCACGGATTGCATGTGTAGTAATTTACGGTTATTACGATATGGCGCGCCTAGTGTGTCTCACTCTCGCTCAGTAGCAAGGAAGAGCCGACATTGAGCAGATCGAAGATGGGCCCTAGTCACAAGCGACAATATACAACGAGCTAGTTTCACATTCCGTCCGGTCATTTCCTGCGTGTCATACGGATTCCTCAGAATTGTGCGTTCCCTATCCCTGCAAAATGACTTGGAGTTTCTTGAGTTCAGATCTACCTTCCCGGTAGATCACGACTTGGCTGTCCACCAAGCCATGTGTTTGAGTTCGAATGCGCTGTTTCCGCTACATTGTTTTTGTCGCGTAGTCAATGGGATTCGACAAGCCGTTGGTCGCGGCTACACTTGCTGTGAATGGGGGCAACTGCTTTGAGAAAGTGGAGCTCATGTTGCTACGAGTTGCATATTGGCGATACTCACGCGAATCATGGCTGTGCCGCCAGATCGCAGGCAGTCATGCAAGAAGGATCATAGCTGTGAATGTCCAGAGTAGACCGTGACTTGTATCGGCTTTTCTGCTACACTCCCCCGAAAAAGTTGGCTTCTAGATCCTCGGTGCCAGGGACCGAACGGTCAACCTCCACTAGCCGATGGACGTTCTCCTCCCTGCACTTCAAATCTGTGTTCCACATCTCTACAGCAGCTCAACAACCTTGGGTTTGCACAATTGCAACAGTCGGCCGAAATTGGGAAGGAAGCGAGCGCACTTCGCCGGCTGGGTTGAGATACGGCCGTAGAGACGTAAGCTGATAACGCTTGTAGAGGGCGGTGAAGGCGCAGTAGGTACAATCGTGGCGTAGGTGTCCGAAAACGTAGCCCTGTTGTTAAGTCTCTTCATTGCTCGATTGTCACTGTTGGCACAAGCAGTCAGTGAACAGCTGTTGTGCCACGCACCAAGTTGATGTGATCTCAGCCTAGTAATGGATCTCTGTTGTTCAGGAGAGACAATCCCTGCTGATTTATTCCGGAGTATCAAGGATAGCTAAAAGGGTGTCAGGCTGTACACATGAGATTGTCCTTCCGTCAAATACCCACAGCGGGAGCAGAAACATGAACAGCTCGGATTGAGGAACATACAAGGTGGCTTCGGTGGAGACAGCCTAGAGTTCCGAGATGGCTGACCATAATTATGATAAGAGTGACTACAAAGTCCCCGGTATTGCTTCCAGCGGCCAGTTGAAGTTTCAGGATCTAATCCCTGGAGCGGCCGATGAATGGGTAGACCTTCAGGTTAGTACGGGATGTGGAGGGGGCCGAAGTGAAAACGACATGAAGGATCTGCTTACGAGGGGAAAAATGAGAAGAGGAGGTGTGGGAGGTGTGAAGACACAAATCTCAGCAATTGCTGCATACTACAGATCGGCAGGCAAAGAGAGCTTGGATCTGAGGATGGGCGGTCATAGTGACAGCGCGTTTCCCCGTTCTCGCCCAAAAAAAGGTGACCCTGACGAAGAGAGTGTTGTAAGGGATGGGTTATTCGGGCTCTTAGCGTAAGCGAATTTCATCACAAACCCCGTAGAATGTGCACCGTTCTCCAGAGATCCACTATGACCGCACTTTCACGCTAGGACTACTGGACCAGCAAAAACAAACCCTCGGCAGTGAATCATACTATAGTCTTTCTGCCCAGAGACCGGTTGTGATTGGCTTAATATCCACGGGGAACTCTGAAGAAACGCCGCAATAGACATGAGTCCCGCTGCATTATCTGTTTGACCGAGTCAGACCCTCGTCAACCTACAGCTGGGCCGTACAGCGCGATAAGGGTCGGAAGCGTGAAACGTGAAAGATAAGGGATATTCTTTCCACCTTGATTAGTGGTATTCCCAGCAGGATACGGTCGCAGCTTGCGAGACTTGGAAGTGAAATGTAAATAGATGGAAGCTGTGACTCCTAACACGGTTAGGCGAACACTTCCAATTGATGAGACTTAAGACAGCTGGTCAACAAAACAGCATTCTGGCGAAACTAGCTGAGTGAAGGCGCCAAGCGAGGCAAATATCGATCATGAGAGTCTACGGCAGGACTGATGTCTATCTTGTCAAGTACCCGAAAACAACCGTCTTTCCAAAGCAAGTCGTCAACGACATCTATTGAAACTCAAGGATCGATTCACCGTATCCTGTTGCAATTGCTGACTGGATCAGGCTCCCTGGAGACTGGAATGAGAAGCAATTTATCTAGTGTATTTCCACTTGCACCCTCATAGGTTATCGCATTGGGATTTCGCCTCAGTCAATAGTACTATTCTCCGCGCCAAAACGTAGAGCCCCCTTGTAAGAGCTTTCCCCTGGCGGCGGGCCATGATCTTGGGAAAGATTCGTACTTATCTGTTGGCTGCCTCGGAAGCAACGCAAATGAGAAGCACCTTTGAACCCCAGCAAATCGACCGTCGCCGCCCTACTGTCTCTTGAACAGGACTCCAACTGAAGCTTGATCTCTCGGAGCATCGAAAAGACCGTCGCCGTCCGCCCATCTCATAGACATCCGGCGATTCCACAAACCCTTAGATCCAACCAAAAGGTAATGCCTATCAACGCCTTCTCTTGTTAGGGATGAAGGTATTGGATCTTAATAGTCTCGGGACAAGTCATAAGTTTCATCCGCCGAATCTCCAAGAGATGACTACGGGAGATCCGGTCCGAGGAGAATAGCTCGCTTTATCTACTGCTATGTGACACCGACAGTATGCATTACATACCCCGAACGATCTCAAACATCCCTTCTGTACGATATCTCGACCTCTACCACCATTGGTTACAGATATTTACGATGGATCCATGGCGTCCATTGCAGGGGCTCGGAGTATCGTAAGGGGCGCAGTCCTTAGTTTCTTGCTTGTTTCGACTCGTTGTGCTCCAGGGGAGGTGATGCGTTGATGTGGGTATCGCCAACCGTTCGTGGGGGTGATTTCGGTGGGGGTAGAGAAAGCAGTCCACGTGTCAGGGCTACCTGGCCCCGGCTGCACCCTCAAGACCACCTAACGGGTCGTCGGTATAGGGGCAAGCGCACACACAGCTGCCGACATTCTTCAGCGTCTCTCATCTCCTGCCGTTCTGGAGTCCTATATCCTAATCATTCACCCTGCAAACCCCCAATATCGCCTGGGACTTCCTAGTTGGATCAGTCCAGAAGGAGAGAGGTGGGACTTCGTGAGGACCCGTTCCGTGGCCCGTGGCGGATCTGTCATTGCAGGGCAAAACAAGGGGTAGAACTTTCATAGGGAAGGGGCAGGTACGGTTAGGGCAAAGTCGGTCGGATCGGCAAATCGAATAAACAAATAAGGCATATCCACAAGCGCACCGAGTCGTTTCGCGAGGAACAGTGTTCCGCCAATTGAAATATCCTGATGCACAATCACACGCCTGCGGATGCCCCATTTGCTGTCGGATAGGCCTCTGTTTGAGGAGGAGGCCCTTCCCAGGAGAAGAGACTACAACGCGTAACGCAAGGGTGGTCGACGACGAGCCACCAATCACGACGAGCCCGTCTTATGGCGTTGTTCATCGAGGAAGCGGTAGTCTTTCGTTGGGGTGGCGAGAGCCAAGAGCTCTTCAAGGGTGTAATATACAACTGGACAAAGAATGCTCCAGTCATTTTTTCAATCGGGTCACCTGGAGTCTCCAGATATGGAGACCGATCTTAAGCACACTAGTCTAGCATGACTCCGGAGAACGCTCTCAACAACTTTTAGTTTTCCGTTGTTTCCAGTCACGCCCTCTGGACGAAGCTGTCGTGAACATGCTGGTACTATACCCTTATTCATCTGCATTCTCAGAATTACGTCAAAACCGCTGAGCTCCGCCTACGTATATCAGTCAGTCGAGGACTTCAAAGGCCGTCCGACCTGTGAAGGACAACTGAGTTCTATCTTCCTTCTTCCTGTCCTGGTGAGATCTGAGTTTCGCGCATGCCCCCTTACGTCTCTCGTCAACAGTCAACATACGCCCGACTGAGATTAACAAGGGCAGGAAACCTATAGCTTGCGCATGGTGATAATCTCCTGCGTCATCCATGACATTCCCACACTCATTAGAGAGGCATATTCTGATTCCTGTGAGAACTTCTGAGAAATCGCTCTGAATACAACAAAGCTTGGTCGGCCTCGGTTGAATCTATGTCTTGTCGCAGGAGATGCTTCAAGGTCTGTATATAGTTCCAATCTGCCCTATGGAGCGTCATTGTAAGTTGAATGGCGGGGTCTTCCGTCGAATGGAGTCGGAAGATCCCACCCACCAAGCGAGCAGTTGTCCGGGTGTCCGTTTCGCACTTGTGCATGGGTCTCGAGTCGAATTCTGCATTGACGTTTCGCCTTCGGCGAATTAACAACCAATATCATCCCCCAGACTGACCCCGTCTCAACAACTTGGTCTCATTAGCATTCGTACAATACCCTGTACTCGTCTACTGCCGAAGGGTTCCCGTAAAGCAAACAAGTACGTAAATTCGTAAGCCACAAGGTACTCGTACATCAGCATCCTTGACGAGACGAACTTGTCTGATTCACTGATATTGCACGGCCAAGCCATCCACAGTTCTTTGTGTATGTTACTTTGATAGTGTAGGTCACCTGTTTTTTGTGAGGAGAAGATCGGCGAGACATCGATTACAAGCCAAGAAGTGCCGCCAGCGAGTATCCGATACTTGTTCTGCGAACCTAAGGATGAGATGGATGGCCGCCAGGGTTGAGACAGAATGGTTGGAGCAAGGGACAAGGTAAGATTGGATGAAGATCGTCAGGAAGCAGAAGGCCCGGATGGATGACTGGGTTTGCGGATGGATGACTGGCTGAGCGGTTGGATGACTGGATAAGCGGATGAATGATTTGATGAGTGGATGGATGACTGGATAAGCGGATGGATGACTGGGTAAGCGGATGGATGACTGGCTGAGCGGTTGGATGACTGGCCAAGCGGATGGATGAGTTGATCAGTGGATGATGACTGGATAAGCGGATGAATGACTGGGTGAGCGGATGTAAAGGATTTCGGCAGTTCTGAGCGCTGCAGCTTGAAAAACGGCTCGGGAGAGAATCTGGTCGGCAGACTACCCGTCCGCATCGATGCACTTCGAAACAAAACGGCCTAATTTTGAGAGTGCGACAAGATATAGATCGATTTCCGGCCGAAGTCTACTACAACAGCAGTATCCAGCGCGTGACTGTTCATAGAGGGTCAGCAGAGGTGGCACAGGAGAATTAAGCTCAAATATTTTTCTAACTGTGGAGGTGTGCGATGGGCGGCGCCGATAGGAACGTCAGGGAGATTCATTATTTGGAGAGTCGAATCGATTGCTGGGGTTGAAGGGGTATCAATGATGACAAGCCCAGCAGTCGTGCGAAATCGAGACGTTAAGCTGACGATTCAGTTATCATGTCTCCGCTTCTCCCTGCTGAGGAATCAAGTGAGGCAGCTAGGGGACATGTAATCAAGACGCTGTACAACGGACGTCCGGGAATTTGAAACACCAATGATCTTGGGTGATACAGCTTGGGGAGGCAGATTTGTTATCAAAATCACGGTATCTCATGTATTTGCGCATTATGGAGACTTCTATCGGAGACTTTATCTTTTGTCTTCAACCAGTTTTTACCGAATGAGGCAGAAATGTCCTTCGAACAAAACTGTTTTTGAATGGATCGGTGACAAAGATTTCCCGATGAGGAATAATCTGAACTAGACGTCGGGCAATCACTCGTTTTCGAATGTTCCGCGCATCGTTAAAGTAGACGGACAAACAGTGAACACGGTGCTAAGAAACCGCTACGTCCAGCGTCACATCTTGTAGAAAGCTGACCTTTAAAACTGCGTAGATAACTGTTAAGTCAGGAATCGCCGATTTCGCTAACTAACGGTCTTGGCCTGGTCACGGCCAGAATGCGGATCTAACTCAGACATGCCAAAGTCATGCAGAAGGAAAGATGACTGATGATAGTATGTTGATGACTGATGACCATTGACTCTCCAGTCACTACGGAGGTGTTATGACTCTGTTGTCGCAAACTCGACTGATGGAGACTTGTGTGGGATGGGTCTTGAAAAACAATCCAGTCGCTCCTCTCACTAACCGGACATGTTCTTTTGCGGGCGGAGGGTTTTGCGATGTGCTGAACCGCTGGTGATCGGCGATCTCAGACAAAGCCTTATGGGGACTGTATGCCATTGATAATGTCCGGCTCTCCGCAAAGGAAGGATCCACCTCTATATGGTGTCTTGAAAAAGTGCTTGGTTCAGCCATCATCACAAGGATCGATCAATCAGTCACGACGAGATTCCATAGCTTGGAGAAACTTATCGATGTCTGTTGTGAGGTGGCCTCGAGGATGCAATTGGAGCTGCCATTTTTGCTGATTGCAAGGAAATGGACAGATGATAGTTCTGAGTGCTAATCCGCAGGCTCAAAGGGATCAGGCGCAGTCGACCGCAGTCCCTCGAGACAAGAGAGTTTCCGTGTCCCAGCTGACCAGCATGTCAAACTGTCTTCCAATTGTATCGGGCTGAGCCAGGCCATGAGGTTGCTAGATGAGGCCTGTTCAGCGTTTAGCCCACTATTCTGAGTTTTGATACGTTGGTTTGTCGGAAAGAGGAAAAGATGGGCAGCCTTCACAGCGCGCCAGATTCAAGGGATTGGGTTACCGAGCCCACGTTATCCGTGAGGGTTCTGAGTCGAGGAGGGCAAGTTAGGAGCGATCCTGTCGCTACAACGTAAGGAGTGCAGTTTAGCACTCCTTCGAGTCGTGTCATTCGATTCCGCCACCGCTCTCCGTAGCAGATCAGCAAGGCAAGAGCAACGTGATACATTTCCAACAGCTGAACGACTCCGCCTAGAGACGGCGATGGCCTTACGGTTTCACGCTCCTTGCAGGCAGGGAGGGGCTGGCATTTGCAACAACGGTTGAGCCCTCTAGCAATCCGGATGCTCCATATGGACCGAGATGATCACGAATGTTCTGCTGGCTGCAACCGCCTGGCTTTGGGAGGTTGGTACTTCTATCAACCTGAAAAGTACACTTTGACGGATTGTCGTAGATCAAGGGCGTCAGTCCCAGTCAGCTGAACATCAGAATCGTCTTCGGGGCACTGTGAATAGTATAGTATGCATTCGAGTCGTTTCAAGTACAAATCACCACCCCCCATCCATCTTCCTGATAATCGCTACCAAGATGACCACGTCTACTTGAGTTCAGCCATGGAGAGTTGGGTCATAGATCGAGTGAGCTGATCGACGTTGTCTTCGTGGATCGACAGCTGCTCCACCATGGGATGCAGCTTAGCTTTCATATCAGTCCGAAAGATCCAATCCCCAGATTCCATTTTGAGCGAGATCGAAGCACCACTTCTTGGAGCGATTACGACAGGGATAGCAACTGGAATGAAGGTCTGATCAGGTATTTCGGAGTTGACACCGTAGTCCTTGTGAGTTCCTGCTAAGCGGAATGAGAGAAGACAAGCGAAGCTTTGAAAGTGAACCTGCCAGGAATCGAGACACTGTCGAACGCTTGAGGGCCAATAGCCTCCTCTTTGATCCCTTCGAGATCTCCATGAGGTTCGTCTGCTACTATGAAGGACTCAGTGAAGTCCAGTAATCAACCTCTCAGGAGAGGTTTGAGGAGGGACTTGCCGGAATGACAATCCTCCTTGGGAATCGAGTCGGCAACCACGCCTTTGGCAAGACCACCGGCCTCGGAGTGATGAGCAGCAGCACCTGATTTTGGAGGTCACAAGAGTGCATTGGCGGAAAGACTTGTTATTCTTACCAGTGCCGTTGTTCCCGTTGGCATCATCTTTCTTCCCATCAAGGTTGATTTGAGATTCCGTCGGAGATCCCGATGTTTTGGTGCTCAAGACTACATCGCATGGATACATCGTTGTTGCAAGAGCTCCAGACGGTGTAGGACTTTGATTGTCGTTGAATCTAGACAGGGGGCTGGGTTGCCCTTGAGCGGAGCTGGGTCGTCGATAGATCGCCAGTGGCTGAGTAAGTGCACCGCCAGGACTAGGACTGAACGAGTTGAGAGCAAAGGGGTTCTCCCGAAGTCGTCGAAGGATGGTCCTAGACAGAGGGGTCTCGCAATCTTGGCTTGCTGGAGTTCCGAAAAGAAGATGGCTCGCCGGCACCTACCCTTGTCAGAGACGAGCTTAAAGAGTATCGGGCCTCTCACATGGATCCTGTCCACTACTTCCGAGACCGCAGTCGATCTAACAGCACCGTCATTCTTTGCATGGTTCTTCAAGTCTTCGAAAACGGTATCCATCTGCTCGCGCAGGAGGTAAAAGAGGTTGAAGGGCGAAAGGTCGCTTCCGTTTGTATGGGGTTGTCGAGTGAGCACAAGCTGATAACATTAGGACGTTAAACCGGGTGCCCAACTGGGAGAAGGGAGAAACCGTACGATGTGTCGGTCCTGCTGGGTCATGACCCAAGAACGAGCGAGCTCGAGATACAGAGAGATGATCTGCCCGTAAACAAGCACTCAAGAAAAACACCGCTCAACTCACTTCCGGCTCAGGTGCATTTCGAGCGCGAGCTGCCTCTATGTCTGACAGCTGAACCATTGTGAGACGCGCTTGTGTATATTCGAGGCGCCTAGTAGTGCTATTCAGTGAGAGCGCTTGAAGAGCAGGAACTTGAAAAGCGGAGCGAGGTGCTAAGCAGTGTTTCCTGGACGGAAATCACCGCGGTATCATAGAAATGGCACTTTCCGCTGACACGTTCCATATTCGCTCAACCTCGACCCTCCTTCTGCTCTTTGCCTCTTATTCCCTTCACTACTGGTGTTAATACCATGTCAGATCTGACTCTGCGAAGAAGTCTGATCCCGGTCATGCGTCGTCCAGCCTCCAAGCATGTGCGCACCCATCTTCTCACTTCGGTCGCCATTTGCTGACGCTCAGCTACAGCAGCTTGCTGGCGATGCTAAGGGAGACTACGTTCAATCAGCCTCCCGGAACGCAGCGGACTCCCGAGTGAGCATCATTCCATTCTATCGGGCTGGGCATGCTTTTCTAAACGCGTGCCAGATCGCACGAAGAACCGAAATCGACCAAGAGGTCGCAAACGGGCTATCGAAAGGACACATATACACCAAGACTGCATCTGTCACAAGCCAAGGCGGCGTATCGAAGAAATCACCGGTGCCCGATTCGGCAGGTTCGCCCCTTCTTACCCGTACTTCATTACCATCCGCAAATCCCCCTCTTCCCAATCCTCCACCACCGCCCGTATCGCTCGTTCCCGCATCACCGATTCTTCCGGCAGGCTTCGAAAGATTTCAAGAGACCCACTCTTTGATCTCTGGGGATCCCATCGATGCGTTGGCGGACGAGCTCGACTCTGTCGTCCTCGAGACACCCAAACAAGCACCATGGACTTTCGACTTGCCCGCTCAAGAACGATTCGAACCTGATGGAGCATCGACCCCGCGACCTGCTGTTTCTCAAGCCAGAGGGTGCAAGCACTGGCGGGAACATTATGAAAAGAACTGTCGAGTCTACAAAGGAAAGGGAACCAGGTATCTGCCCAAGACTGCATCGGGATTGCGACCTCTTCTGCTTGTAGCTGCCAAAGACGCCTTCCACCGGCAATCCGTCTTTCGATCCAAGGAGTCTAAGCATGGGTCCACCCGGGATGTCGAATTCCGAACACTCTTCCCGACTCCCTTCCAACGACGACATGCTTTGGAGAGTCATCCTCTAAGAGGGACGAGAGAGATGGTGCCCTTCACAGACGAGACGAGAGCGAGGTGAGATTCTGTCTACTCTGTCAGGTGTGAAGCTGATATGCTCATGTCGAACGCCTTCAGTGGTTACCGCCGAAGAAGACTCTCTTGCTGATGAGGTTCACTGGGTCTCCCATTTCTCCTTGAGCAACTGGAGTGCGGTGTAGTGAACCATACGAAATGAAAAGCATTGCTCGTGACGGTGTTGGTGAAAAATGTTTCAGGACGACCAGGGGTGCAGTCAGCTAACCCCCGTTGAGCAAGCGGTTAGATCCAATACGGTCCCGGATGACTGGACTGATCGTCCGTGGAGACCAATGCGGATACGCGACCGCGCGGTCTGCCAGTCAATGAAGTGAGAGCAGGGGTTGGAGTGGGAAGATCGCCTTCTCACGAGATATCTGAGGACAGACGGTGTCAGTTGTTGCAGACGGATGCCAGCGACCGATGCCAGCAACGGTGAGGCAGCAGTACCAGTCAATACTGATGGTACGTGTCTCGATGCATATAATGAGAGTACTTGACAATTTCCAGCCGTGCATCCATTAACATGGTTTGTAATATCATTGGCCTCAACGGAAGCGATGTGATCTAAGACAAGAAGGTGCATCGTTAGTGCGAGTCATAGTTCAGTCAAAAGGCTACCAACATACCTGAACACCTCCGTCCCCCATGTACAGCTCCACATAGTACCGAGCACCAGTGATGTAACCCCGAGAGTTATTGGATGACGACGGGGTTTGGGGACGACCGGGTTGACGATGACGGGGTTGACGACGAGGGGTAGACGACGGTGACGAGGATGGTGACGACGCAAGAGGTGACAACGAAAGTGGTCACGCCGATGATGGTGACGATTGACGCAGGTTACAGTGGATAGAGGGGACAGTGGATGCAGTGAGGATGGATGGAAGTACGGTGGATGCGGTGACAATCAAAGGAGGTGGACGTCTATGATGGATGGACGTGACGATGTAAGGAAGTATGAATGGGACGGAGATGCCGAAGGAGGGAGATGATGGGTGTTGGTGGATGAAGGACGGATGTTGGTCGACGATGGATGGGCGTCAGTGGACGATGAATGGATGTCGGTGGACGATGGATAGAGGTGAATGATGGATAGAGGTGAATCATGGATGTTGGTGGATGATGGTCGGATGTTGGTCGACGATGGATGGGCGTCGGTGGACGATGGATGGATATCGGTGGACGATGGATAGAGGTGAATGAAGGATGTTGGTGGATGATGAATAGAAGTGCCGTTGCTGCTTGCAGGTGACGAAGGCCGACTATGGAGGCAGTTAACGACGACGATCGCAATGCTGAGGACAGATAGGAACATGGCGAGGGTGGGCAGTGAGTGGAGGTCCTGCATGGCAAGCAGCGCGTCAGAACGACACTGCCGATGTGTCAACGACAAAACTCACCGCTCGTCCTGATGTCATTTCATTGACAACGCACAGAAAGGCAGCCTCCATAAAAGTAACAACCGTATGGGATTGGAGGTGGTGCAGGACGGCGTTGAAGAGGCCTGGAGGGGCTGTGCATCAGAGTGAGGCAGCCGATGAGTAAACGAGGAGACGTACCGATACTCAGTGCAGGATTATCGAGAAAGCCCGAGAGGGACTCGGTCCAATCATAATCAGATGAGTCGATCGGGAGCTGATGAAGTGAGCAGTGTGCGTCAGTACGCGAAGTCATCAGAGATGTTCGACATACCGACATCGTCACGGAAGTCAGGGATGGAACTCGGTTGAGTTCGGATGGCGTTGCGAAGCACTGATGAGGTGAGCGGAGTGAGTCAGTACGTCGAGTCATCAAGGAATAGCCGACCTACCTCTTCATGACATGTAATGGCCTGGTGACTCCATCGCCGCCATAGCATTGAGAGGACAGTCACACTTCACTTCATCGCCGCTGATGCATTGAGAGGATAGTCACACTTCATTTCATCGCCGCTGATGCATTGAGAGGATAGTCACACTTCACTTCGTCGCCGCTGATGCATTGAGAGGATAGTCACACTTCACTTCATCGCCGCCGAAGCATTGAGAGGATAGTCACACTTCACTTCATCGCCGCCGAAGCATTGAGAGGACAGTCACACTTCACTTCATCGCCGCCGAAGCATTGAGAGGACTGTCTGGCCATTGTCGAGCATCACGGGTCTGGTGACACGATTTGGTACGGAGGCGTGAGTTCGCTGGTGTGATAGGATCGATGGATGAGGTCATGCTCGTGTGAGGATGATGGGTGGGAGGACAAAGGTGGATCGCGTCGAGTCGGAATGAAGTAGGATGCATGGTTGAGAAAGGGGAAGCCTTGGGGGGGATGAGGAAAGAAGGAAGAAGAAACGAGGGGGGATACCCTGTTTTTTCCCTCTGCGACTTCTTCCGACACCCTTGGCCTTCGGCCCCGATGCCCGCGGGGCGAGACAAGGCGTCATTGTTATTATTTCCACATATGGAAATCGGTGCGAGGTTTTGATTTCCACATAAGGAAATTGGTGCGAGACAAACCCCTGGTAACCTGGCGACGGCGCCCGTTTCCACCCGGCGCCCGGCTCCGACGCTTGCCAGGAGACGCGCGTCGTCATCGTCAAATCTTGCTTGCTGGGGGGGAGAGATGGTCACGTGGTCGTTCTGTACATAGTCGTGCCCGGAAATGGTACGCCTAGTGTGAGTCGGTACATTGGCCGGTACGTTGTCCTTAACTTTTATGACTCAACCAATACACACAAAAGACAGCCGTCCGATACAAGAGACTGGTGTGCACCAAGTTCGGTGATGGGTCAAGCATCAGAGCCTCGCCCGCAGCCCGGCAAATATGTCCCCTCGCCTGCATTCCATCGTATTTTGCAACACCATTTCACGACACCTCAACAACAGACCGGTCGTAGCGGTCGTGTCGCCCAGGGCCCTGTCCCGGACAACGCACGGTCTCACACCGAGTCACTCGGGTCTGTGAGTAGTCTCCATGATATATAGCCCTGGCGGTCGGTGGGACGGTCGGTTTTGTAGGTGTTGACGAGATGCACAGGTATCCTTTGAATCGCCTACCAGTCATCATCCTTCGGAAACTCCTCCTCACCTGCAGAGCCTAGTGCGCAACCTTGGCGTCGTTGCACGAGATGCGGAAGATTACACCCAGGCGCAAGCAGCGACCGCATTGGCTGAGGTGTGTGGACACGATCGTAGACGACCCAACCCTGATGCCTCGCGCAGTGGCAAACGAAATACAGCTTGAAACTTGATGCACCCGTCATCAAGATTCCTCTTGTGGAGGAGAACGAGAGACTACTCGTCCAGGCGGCGAAGCGAAAGCTTATGCTGGCCCCTCCCAGCACGTCTATGCCTCTGCCAGCCGACAAAGATCGCTTTGTCGCCAGCGTCAGTACACCCTTATCTCTTCCCCGACAGGTCGACCAACCCCTCCCATCGCGATCTCCTCTCGCAATCGATACTGCTTTCCAAGATCAGGGACTCAGTCTTGACGACGCGCAGGACTACGGCATCCAATCGGGTGCTTTTGCGCCTGAAGCTGAAGCAATGGACGTCCAGTTTCGCGAACACTCTCCCGCACTCGAGCCGTCCGGCAGAACCTCACAATCTGCTGGTATCTCTCCGGCAGTAACTGAGCATCAGACGAGCTCTGGTAAGCGGTCTTTCCCCTCTGCCGACTTCGACTGACAGTACTCGTCAGGCTTGAAGCACCCGCACAGCGGTGTTTCAGCTCTCCAATCGCCGTCAAAATCCCAAGGCCCAGGAACGAATACGCCTCAAACGACCTCCAGTAAGCGGTTCTTCCTCTCTGCCAATCTCCACTGACGATGTTTATTAGCTTCCAAGCGACAGCATAGCGATGTCTCGGACATATATTCGCCGACAGCATCCAATGGCCCACCGACAAGTACGTTTCCCCGCATTCGTCATCTCGGCTGCGCTGATCAATCGTGCGCAGAAAAGCGACGAGCGAGAGAGAGAACCGCAGCCGCTACAGAGAAGAATAATCTATCTCAGTCGGAGCTGAAAGCAAGAGACAAAATCTGGCGGGAGATGGCACGTTCATACCTCCCTTACCACATCAGTCCACCTGTGCTGATCCTCAGAAAAGGCACCATATGTCGTGCATGGAGTACTCCACGAGGTACAACACGCAATCAAGTCTGTCAATGACGACGAAGACTCCTTGGATTACAGACTTCACTCGGCGAAGAAATCGTTACTGAAAATGGAGAGGGAGCTACAAGACGCTGCTTTGCTCTGTCAAAGTAGGTAGTGGCGTGGTAAAACGAGACACTGACTGCCACAGAAACCGAGGGCAGCAAGAAGAGAGGACAGAAGAAGCTGAGTGCCATCAAGCTTGACGGAAGATATTCTGCGTCGAACCAGCGCGACTCAACGGAGGACGATCCGGAGTCGGAGTCGGATCATGGAGCAGGACAAGGAGATCGGGAATCGGACGAGGAATGATTCCGAAAAGAGGAGGCAAGCTTGTATAGAGCGCTGAACGAAGACGTAGACACACCATTTTCGCGCTGACTTGTATCATACTTGGGACCAACACATACCATCTTGATGTAACTTGCGATACGATTATACAAGGGTGGCAGTCGATAGGGATCAATGGGAGACCAAGACCGGACACCGATGGAGACCTCTTGCGCGACTCTCGGAATCACAGGCGGGAACGTTTAGAATGTCCAGCAATTCTCGCTTGGCTTAACATTTATGTCGCAATGGCTTGCCAGAACGAACTTGATTTGCATGTCTACATCACGTTCCATCTCCTGGTCTCACCCCAGCTCCCAGGCCGGTCCGTCTGATACGAAACACAGTGTTGCATCTGTGTTGCATCGAGAAGGCCGACCTTCACGTCATTCTCATCGTTCGACCTCCTCCAGCAATCCCGATCCCTCATCCATCCCGCCCGAAAGAATCTGCACGGTTGTGGACATGCTTCTCGGGGGCTGGGATGGCGTCCGCCGTAATGCTCTCTCGGCTCCAATTCACTCTCAGCTGGAGACATCCCTATTAAGTTGAGGACTTACAACTTCTCGTCTTGACCGGTATGAAGAAAGCTGTGAGATCCTGATTCCCACCAACGAGTCATCTGACGCTACTTTCTCCGTCGACAATGTTCCATGCTGTCGTTCCTGGTTCTTGCCTCACTTGAAGTGGGGTCCCGCTGGAGTCAAACGAGCAAGTTTTACCCGAGGTCAGGCATCGCACACAAGTCGAGAAGACAATGCGAAGTCCATCATCACCGCTGGTGGGCGCAGAGAGCGTGGTGAAAACGCATGGTTTACCACCTTTCAAGTTACCCTTCTTCTGACCGCGACAGTAGGTGCATCGTCGGTCGGATCTGAGCTCATCAAGAAGGAGGGCGATTTAGGAAAAGGCAGTTGGTTCCCGGGAAGAAAGGAGGCGTGACCAATGGGAGGAGTAAGAAGCAAGAAGAAGAAGGGTCAGATCCGTCAATTAGCTCGCTCAAGCACATTTGTTGTATGTAAGAAAGGAGACCTACTCGTAAATGTAGGGAGGAAGATACACGGCAACCTTGCCTGCCTTGCCTGCGTTGCCGGTAGATGAATCTTTGCGTGAGGGGGTTATCCCAAAGTCGTACAGCATGGCTTTCACTCTCGTGGTCAGGAAGGCGGCCAGTAATCCACCGACTTCATCGGTGAACGTGGTGATGCGTCGAAGGAATGGTAAGCCCTTTGCGGTCGACGGTCGTAGCGGGAAGAAAATATGACCGTTCATCAGATGGGCGTCGTCCGCTTTTGACGATTGGAAATGGACTTGTTTATGTCGACTCTGGAGGAAGTCGATATCGTTGTAGCGCGAAAGATCCTCGTTGCGCTCTTCGAGATCGGACGTCTCACCCGTCCCTTTCGAGGCTAGAAACCCGTTGTCTAGCTTCAGAACACTCTCTGGACCCAGCTTTCTCCCAAGCTTGGTCCATTTCTTCCGCCGTTTACGAGCTCGACAAGTCTCGGCAGCAGATATTGACGCCGCGGCAGACGTTGATTCAGCCTCAGATTTTGATAAGTAGTCGACATCGTCACGGTCATCTTGCGGAGAAGATGCTTGCACTACTCGTCGACTATCCTCTCTCCTCCTGCGCTTTCTTCGAGGAACCTTTCGCTCTTTGTCGGTCATAAATTCGGTGTTCGTGTCTTTCGTCTCCTTTGCCATTGTTTGCTGGTAGAGTGTGTGTAAAGTCGGGGATTCTTGGATGAGTGATCGAAGTTGCGAGGGAGGGGTGGACCCGGGCCTCCGGGGGTGTGTCGGAGCTCGAGTACCGGTGGATGGCGAAAGGATGATCGAGGGCGAAGGAGACGACGGATGTGATAAGTGGCAGAGAGGCCTAACGTCCCAGTCTTCTCCTCCATGGGTAACGCAAGGTGTCCTTGGTTCGGTTGGGGAGTACAGGCCCGACATAGGACCTGCTTCAAATGTGGTACCGGGAAGGGCTGAACCGTCCACGGCGACCGTACAGTCCAACTCGAAGCAGCCATCACTATGGGGACTGCCTTTCGAAGGCTCGCCCGACATAGTCGCCGAACTCTCCAGTAGTACCGGGTCGAGTCCAGCCTCCGATTCCCGTGCAGTCGGCGTCGCAGTGTGGGTGCCAGTGGATAGTGGTACTGAGGACGGCTCCTCTCGGAGAGAGGCACTCGGCGCGATCCTCCGCCTAGAGGGGGGAAGGTCCCAGATAGGGCTGGAACAACGCGAGCCAGAACTTAACGGGTTTGAGGTAGGGTTAGGGTGTTCTGCGACGGGATCTGCAGGGGCCAAAGCTTCCGTAGCTAACGCTTCGGTGGCTGATTCCATGGGTAACACCTCGGAATCCGTAGTCGTTGTTGTCGATCTGTAGGTGATATCCGTTCCAAAGCGACTGCCGAGTATCTCTGCTGCCAGGACCTCCTCCGTATCGTCCTCTTCGGTTCGTATCCCTCTCTTTCCGTCGCTAGCAAACTCGCAGGGCGTATTTCCGGTAATCCGACACGGAGCGCACCATCTTGAGGAAGGCTTCGGCCCAGGTTGAGACTTGGGTCTGCTTTGGGGACGGAGCATCGTGCACGGAAAGTCACCCTTTCGACAGGCAGCGCAGGACATCTCCACGGGAAGAAGCTGGTAGTGCTCGAGTTTGGTGTAGTATACCTGCATATACGCTGTATTAGTGCAAAGATCGGTCGCCAGAGAGTCGAGATCTCACGCTCTGTTTCCACTTTCTAAGCGTTCTCTTGTGATGCGTCATTGTCGTTCGTTCCGCATCAGTCCAGTCATCATAGTCAGCGGGAATGATGTCGGCGAGGGGCTACATCCCATGGCGAAAGGAAAGGGTGCGTGAATAAACTGCCCAGTGCATGGTAAGGGGTACTCACCACTTTTCCGCCAGTGCTACGCGGCGTCCTCGAAGTACTACTAGGAGGCATAGTGATCCTTGTTGATGATCGATCTTGCTTGGCAGATGTGAAAATCCAGACCTGAGTACGAACAATGACGCATCGGCTACTTAGTAGCGCATCATGAGCTTTCGACGGGTTGCCGGATGAATGAAGATAACAACGACGATTGCTTAGGAGGGAAAGTAAGCCCCAAACGGAGATTCTCATTTGCTCCGCTTCAATGTGGCAATGTTTACCCCAACATTATTTTTAGTTTATCCCGCTCTCATTTGCTCCGGTTTTGAGTGGGGAGATTTCGGTCCTCATCGGAGCTGCATAATCAAGTGAATCGCAGCACTAAAACCAGTCCCACTGCCCGCAGACCGGTCCACATAGAAGTGTATGCTCGGCGCTCTGTCTACTCTTGACTGGAGTCAAACTGATATCGTGCTTTATCGTCTCATAACCGGGCGAAATCATGCCACACTGCCTCATTCGTATGTTCAACCGACACGTGGATCTACCGCGGTACAAGTTGAGCTAGCTGTTTCTTATAATCTTCGCTCATCCATCGTTCGAGAGTCGACTGCCGGGTCCAAGGGGAGCAGGCATCAAAATGGATGTGGCTCAGACTCACTCGGACATCAAAGTGCTGCTAAGGTAAGGACCAAAGTCTGTAACTTTTGAGCTCTTCTTGTGAAACTTACTCGGTTTACCGCTAGAGTCCGGTCGTCTCCACCCGGAACCCTGTTGGCAGAAAGGTCGATGGAATCGATGGATACACTCATTGCTGGATGTACTCGTGAGCCCCCGCTTGTGTGACGTGGCGTGCTTGGGACTTACCTGTTTCCCAGTACAAAAGCTTCCTGATCATTGCTCGCAACAGCAGGTCTTCGAGGAGTTCCAGAATGATGTTAGGCTCGGTGAGTCTCTCCGTCTTGTAACTGGGGTATGTGATTGGACCAAACGGTAGACTGAAGGTCTGTACAGCTGTCGAGCATGGTACTGAAATGACTATTTTGGCGTACGGTGCGACCGGCTCAGGGAAAACGTATACGATCAACGGGCCTTTGAACTCGATTATGTTTCCCCCCAAATTGACCGCCAACTCGCTGGATCAACAAGCCGGGATGGTGCAGCGTGTTGCGCACAGCCTTCTCAACCAAGCAGGGAAGGCTGATCTTCGGCTTCAGGTTCAAGCTCTTTTCGTGCACGACAAGAAGGTTTACGACCTGCTCGAATCAAAGTCTAGACACAAGGTCGCTCTCGCGAGTGAGCTGATATTGGATCCCACTCAGGAAGGCATCACGCACAAGGTGTTCGAGGTCCACACTTCCTGCAGTCTGGCAGTCAATCTGGCTGAGCTCAGAAGCATACTGGGTAGAGTGGAGAGGAATAAGGTCGTGGAGAGAACTGTGCAGAACCGGTCAGGAAGCAGTCGGGGACACACCATCATCAGACTAGTGAGCCAACATCCTTCATTGGCGTATGAGAAGATCTTGAGCTCATTTACACTAGTGTATCGAGAAGACATCCACCGCCATCACCCTAGTCGACCTTGCGGGTTCAGAGAAGCTACAAACTGTTGCCGTGACCGGGAAGGAGGATCTCAAAGCGCTTCAGGCAGAAGGAAATGACATCAGAACTTCGTGAGTGACATTCAAACGTCGAAGACAATAGCTCATGGGGCTCACCATAGTTTGACACATCTCTACACACTCGTGGCGGGAATTTCGAATGTCAGCGGGAAACGAGAGTTAAACGGAACTCGGTCCTCGGTGCTGTTTGTCACGGCTCTTGATTGTGCCTGGTATCAAGTTAATATTCATTCAGGAACATGGTGTTGTCGAAACCCCTCATCCGCTCAGCTCGGCTACATCTAATCTGTACAATATCTTCTGGGTCGAACGACTTGGAGAGTTCTCGGCAGACGATATCCTTCGGAGAGAAGTATCAGAAATTACGTCCTCTGGGCCTTCTCCAAGAGCGACGCACTCTACAAAGGGTTAGGCAAGCAATCTTGGCCATACAATGAAAGCTGAAATATCTTGGTAGATTACCAGCGGAAACACCTCGCAAACCTCGGCCACTTCGTCGTACGATGAAATCTCCCGTCTGCGCTCAGAGCATGAAGCCGCCCTAGACCAGATCCATTCCCTGAAGAGACAAGTCGCCGACTTTCAAACTCAAAAACATGGCGACAATCCAAATCCAACCAGCTTACACCAGCAATTCGAAGCCACAATTCGACGATTGGAATCCGAAAAGGAGGCTGCTGTCGCGGATCTCGCAGCCCTTCTCAATTTGCGGGCGGTGGACGGTCACCCGCCTGCGGCGCATACCGACGCAAGTTCTCTTGATCTTTCGAATACTTCCCCGGTCGATGACCCCGAATCGATAAGCATATTTCGGAATACTGGTCCTGTGCGAACTCCAAGACCACCGGAAGCTACACCTCGTAAATGCTTATCGCCTCATTACTCGGATATCGCTACTGGTGGAGCTGGTATCGTCGCGACGGCTCAGAGGGACTCCGAAAACGCAGCCGTGCAAGCTCGCTCATCACCCGCGTCTCAAGCCGACAAGAACGCTCAGCTCAACCGGCCCCAAATCGACTACGGATCCATTTTTGCTCCAGCTTCGGCCGTACCAGGGAATGAGGCGGACCTACAGCAGAGTCCAGTCGCGACTGTAATGGGGAAAGAAGCCAGAATTAGTCGGACGCTTAGTGATACGATATCGCACTCCAGTTTCAAAGTTCTGGGCAAAACATTCCGGGAAGAACTTGATGTAGAAACCGCCTTCACGTCTCATCGATTTACCCCTTGTCCCCAGACCAAGGACAGCACCCAGTCGCTTGAGGGGACAACCGTTGTTCTCTCCTCCACGGACGTATCAATCGCAGAAGACGTATCGACCGCAATACGTAACGGCGAGAATGTGGCAAGATCGAGTGGCTCCGTCCACCCCTTGTCGTGCGAGCTGTGCACTGCGGAGGCGCACTGTACACCTTGTGCGAAAGGGATTGTAGCGCGTATGCTTGGGCGCAAGAGGAAGAGGCTGATGGGAGACTGATTGTCCCCACGGACAAATGTATATGTCTAATACCCAGTCATGGTCCGGAACAACATTCTATCATCTTGTGTGTAGCGAGATAGCCTTGTATATAGAATATCACACAATAGACGATTACTTCCATTCGATCGCTCGCCGGAAGACGGTGTATTTGCTTCAATAAAGGTATCCGAGGAGCTACGGCGGCGTTTGCCTAACCCCACTACCGATGCAATCTGCCTCTATACACCCCACATCGAATGACACATGAAATATGGACACGTTGGCAGATACGGAGAAGATTCGGTGAGACATTATGTAGCTGTCTTGAGATAAGCCGCTTCGGAAAGAACTGATCTCGGCTTCGAAATGTCTTATCTTGATTGATCCTACGAATCCCTGATTGCTGAGACTTATTGCGTAGCCTCATTCTAAACATCATATTGGCGGCAGTTGTGCCACGTCTAATAGGATTTCCCCTTCTGATACAAGTTTACATAGACTTATTTCAAGGGCATACTAGTAGCACTAGTGGCAGGAGAGATTGATCAGCGTGGGGCGCTGCATCGGAAAGTCAAGATCGGAGTCACCGCAGAATGGAGTGCGAGAACGGCTGCATTGAGCCTTAGAGGACGATTGCCGTCAACGTGGAAAAAGACTGTGCAGAGGTGGATGTATGTTCTCATCGCAGATACTGTCAAGCCTCTAATCTTTTGTAACGTTGACAGCCTCGTGGGGAGCTGGTCATACCGTGAAAGAGATAGATAAACTATCTAAGGATTCTTGGGAGAAAGTCTAAGAACTAGCTACGAAGATATAAGTAGGTTGAGCCGTAAGAGGGCTCGATTTTCGACGGCAATCCTAGACACAAGGAAACCTTCCCGTCTATCCGTCTGAACCAGGCTTCGGCCGGGTGCGGCTTGTGACATACATGCCATCACGTTCTCTCTCGCAAGACTATTTGCTTCAGTCACTACTCCCGTTGGTCGTCCGGGGAGGAAGGGTGTTCTTGATATTTTATGATCCGCTGCGTAAGATTGAGCTGGCGTGGGCGATATACTGTTTACGGATATGCCAGCGTGCTGGAAAGATGTAGTAACCCTTTGCCTAGCAACACCAGTTCGCAAGCTTGAAGACTTGAGATACGAGGTGTATTCTCGATCATCCAAACTACACTGGAGTCACAATTGGTTCACACCTCATATCGTTGACCATCGCTACAATTACCGAAGCATGCGAACCTCCAGCACGATCAAGCCGTCTTTCCTTCCAAACAACCGGCCGACGCACATCTGGACTATGAACATCTTCTATCCACATTTAAATCGGGCGGAGAAGGATTGTAACCCTTTCGATCTCCATTACGATACCGCGCCGACTTCGGATTGCTGGCTGGTCATTCGCTGCAGAGCTGCTGGAAGAGTTACCAGCTTTGTCTTTCCGCAAAACTCCATTGGAGCCATTATCTGTACGAACCGCCTTGCTGCTTGCTTGAGTTGACTGTCTCAATATGCCACATGTTTCTGAGATGTCCTGCATGTATGTGCTGTTTACTGCTCGCAGCAATTGTCGGCTGTATCTTATTGCTTCAAAGTAAATGAGGGGATCTGTGTCACAATCACGCTGGTCATTTCTCGCAGCACCGACAACCTCGGCGAACGTCTCCTCGAGGAACCTTACAGTACACCTGGTGATCGCCTTCAAGCTCTTCTATCATTGAGTGCACGTCTTCATTAAATACCTCCTCATTCACGTCAGTGGTCCACAGTCTTCGTCGAGATATGATTGCGAGTGCCCTGTGGCTGCTTTATGCCGCCGTTTCTGGCTCCCAAGGTTCTGTAGTATTGAAATCTAGTTTCGAAAGAAATGGGTTTGAACGTGTTGCACTACGGGGAAACAAAAGACCTCACCTTTGACATCCCTTTAGACTCTATTCTGATCATCATCGATGTGATGTTTGCTAGCCGATGCTTATTATAGGATGAATCAGACGGATATATAAGCCAGTATATAACCAATGCAGACTGAGGTGAATGACGGTCGGGAAGTGTGGGAGTCGAATAGTCTAGACGGCTGGGGGTACCTTCCCAGCCTAGCTTGAGCTTTCCTCATTTTCGGCGGGACCAAGTCGGCCGAGCAAACGCCAATCTTGATGTTTGCTACTTTGATTGCCTTCGCCCGTTTTCTTTGGGTACCCGTACACAGGTCTCGCTATGCTGTCACCTTATGCATCCCGCTGCACTATATCATTATCTCAACAACAGAAATCTGATATGGCGCTTGCAAGACACAGAGTATGTCGGACACCTCGCCACACAACTCTCGCCGCTCAGCTCTCGCCACACAACGGTGTGGGATAGCAACCGTATGCCAACGGCCGGGAGACCTACATACTTATTCATGGATCACTCAGAATGGTCCTGGATGTGCCACTTCCTGGAGTCTTAGCTCGTATCAGCAGTAGTGAATAAGGGTGTCGTTTCAATGGGCGATTGAGGAGATTGAAGGTGGAAAAGAGGATTCACCTTATGTAAGACGACTATGGATACAGTTCCACCTCTCCATCTTGAATCGCTGCATCGAGTCAACATTTGCCCTTTATCGTCCAAAAGGGATAAGGAAGAACCTACAAGACTCAATAAAAGCCAGAGTGCTTCCCCTATGTTTATCCGGCAAGTCTTCCGAATAGCGAGCAGTCGGTTTTTGCTTACGGTGTGGCCACAATCTCGACTACGTATGATTTCCTACCCAGACAAGTAGTCTTCACTTCGGCAAGCGATGCAAACCCGATCCGGACATGGCATGGACCTGGGTTTCCCCACGTTTACCTGACGGTCTGCGCGACGACACTCGCAGGCAACTTTCCCAACAAGACTATCAGCACGGCCTCCTGGGTAGTCAAGATACAGCTCGAGAGTCCTCATTTTTGCGGAATCACGGATGTGGACCTCTTCATGACGGTCTTCTGGTACTCTTATGTTGTAGATGGTCGACAAGTCAATCAATGTAAGCTTGGTTGACCGAGAATCATCTTCAAGTCCGGAGGCTTAGACCTGATCGCAAAGAGCCTTCCTTGCGTCCAGTGAGTTGTCAGCTGGAAATTCTCAATGTGTCGCCCCAGAAACGGCTGTCGATTAGAATAACGACAGATTATCGATCCAAATAGCCCGCTCCTGACTTTCGTCATCTTCCTAGCCTTTTCGCGCAGCACATGGCGGTATCCCTACATGATTCGTGAGAGGCTAGCGTGGGGCCTGGTTCATAGCGAGTGACTAAATTAAACCGACTAGATAGCTCGACCTGCAATCATACCCACTGAAAGGGATCGATTGACTGTCCCGTGATTGACGAGTATATGCAATTTTAGGTCGATCAAATCACATCAGGAAGACGGAAGACTTACAAGGTATTGCTGAACTTCCGGAGAAGGTATAGAGCCGTTAGGTCGAGAGGACCCAGAAAGAGATGCTGCTGAATCAGTACCATTAACATGCAGACGCGGACCATTCATAGTGACGCTACCAAATTGCATATACTTCCCGCCAACGCATATACTTCCCGCCAATCGACGACCATTCGAGCAAGGTCAACTCAACCTCTGTCCTCGCTGTTGAGATGTTTGTTGGCCTCTATGAACTGTCCAACCAGTCCTTGCACCTTTTCCAAGTCGGCTCTGTGCTCCTCCATCAAATCGGGATGATCGAGAATTTGTTGAAGGAGTGCTTCTTGGTTAGCAATAAGGTCAAGGCGTCGTATCGGTCGGGTGAGGAGCTCGCACGAGAGGCCGCGACAGCCGGCGCATGCTCGTCGCTCCCCATCTCGGTCCTCAACAACACAGGGGTAGCCGGATTTGACACAATTCGCACAGCCTTCCTCTGGGTCGAGAAACTCGAAGTGCTCGTATTGTGCCGAATTCATCTGCGAGCGATTCCGTTCCGATTGTGAGATGAGATGGATTGGTTAGGAGGGGGATATATTATTCGAAGGGAGCGGAACCGGCGGATGAACCCAGACGAGAACAAAGCGCAGGGATTGATTGGAGTGCCGTGCGGTGCCGTTAGGAAGTTGAGAGGAAAAGAGGTGTATACGTTAGCCTCTACATCGATGCCACATGAGATAGCGTAGTGTGCGGACGACGAGAGGGCGGAGGAGCGCCTGGGAATGGGGTATGGTGCGAGGAAGGGTCTTGTAAAGACATACAATGCGTGTGTACTTCTTCCATCGCCTCAAATCCCACTTTTCTCGCGTTTGAAGTACCTCGGGCTTGGAGTGACGCGTTAACCGAGCATTCAAGTCTAACGCAACGGGTGGAGAGGAGTTGGACTGACCGAGACGGTCGGTTCTTCTTTTTGATACTGCATGTTCTGTAACAATTCCTGGGGAGTTGATTCGGGAGTTGCTTCGGGAGTTGCTTCCCGTCCTTGCATGTCTGTCTCAACGGTTGTGCTTCTTGTTTTACTTCTGGCTGTGGTATGTTTGGTCATTGGAGAGGTATGGTGTAGAAGTCGGGGCAGGTGAGATAAGGCGGCGTGTGAACTGGGATTGTAGGAGACCGCAATGCGATTACGCGGGAGGAATGGGACGACTTCAATGAAATCGAGGGTCAGCTGATGGCTTATGCAGTAATATGGATCACATTACGTCTGAAGCTCCAGCTATCGCTACCGACCGCCTCGATCCTGTATTCGGGGAAGCGAAGTAAAGAGGGACTACGAAGGAGTCGAGACTTGAGTTTGGAGCTATTTTCGGGTGGCATCCATGGGGTAGGAAGTTGAAAGACTCACCTAGTATCAAATGGACGGGATGCAATCTGTATGGGAGTCAGATAGACTTTTGGGCATGGATGGCACGAGATGGAGAGTAGGAAGAGTGAGTTCGATTGGTTACCCGGTAAAGACGGGACCAAATCATGCAGGCCTATCGTCGCGCCTAAGCAAAAGCATCCGCGCGAATGGGTTATACTCGTCATTTCGATTATCGTGGCATTACTTCCGAATCTATTGTGACGGTAATTATGCGGAGATCTCTAAATAAGCCAATTCAGAGGCGTTCACCAGCACCGTTCTCCTTTGCTTTTCGAGAGAATCATCACGGTTCCAAGAAGGCAAGATCTCTCCCTACTAGTGTTCTGTAGTCGGGAGGCGTCCACAGCGCTCAGAGTGAAACGAGGAGACACTTCCAATCTATGTGGCGATGGGGACCGAAACAGGACCGGGACAATGCCATAAATCAAGGTGAACTTGACAATGGAGAGACAGAGTTCAACAGATATCCAGTTGTTCTGTTTCATCTCGAAGTCTTCACTATGACCGCCCCTGGTTACCATCAGGCCGTTTCTACAGCTGGGGAGGAGACATACGAGAGATCGTTGGGGTCACGAAGGATAGCCCTCATAAGGGGTCTCTGAGCCTTCGGCCGGGTATAGGAGTTGGCACGGTCGAAGGGTGACGGCCGGGCCTAGATCTATTATCGGCATAGCTTACATTTAGCTGAGATGCCTTTAGTCTCGCAGCGTGCTTGGCGATCTTCAAACATGTCCACTGAGAGCCGGATATGTCTTCCACGAGCCCTGTGGTCTAGGGCTGACTGACGTTCTTCCCACTCGTGGTCTTCTATCACTGCTGTATCCGATGACCAGCAAGCTTGTGCATATCATAACCAGCCTACCAACAAATCCTCTCATTTCTGTCAATGTTCACATTTTCGATAACCGTAAGGGCAAATACGCCGATATCAGCGGGATTTGTGTAGTGAGATGGAACTATTAAGACTGACAGCCGATCTCATGTAGAATGTCTGTACACTCGTGCAGACTACGTGTGAAGAGTGTTGATGAGTTCTCGGCCATGCGGCGCTATGAGCAGCTGTAGACAAACTGTGATTTTTCGTTAGATTCCTTGTTTGCGTCAGCTGTAACATTGAAGGCGTTCGTCTTTTGCCACTCCAGTTTGTCGATGCGGTTTATGCCGAGGTGGCTCAAGACTCCTCACTACATCTACAGAGCAGCTCATTTAATGGCAGTCTCGATCAATCGGATGGTCAGTCTTGCATACGTCATTCAAGGAAAAGTGTTTTTTGGCAGACGTACACATCCCAGCAGGTCTACGTCTCTTGCTGTTGTTTTCTCGCATTTCCCCCTTTAGTCGAGATATGGAGGCCGGATGCAAGCGAGAATGATACAACCGCGCGCAGGAAAAAGCTGCAAGACTAGTAGGTATCCCTCATTCAGTACACCGCATGCAACTCTCTTGTTGGATTTAACGTCTCACTTGGCTTAGTGTTGGGTTCTTCGTGGGCATCGTCATTGACGCGGAGGTGCTGTCCACATCGCTTTCTGACACGCGCGATTCGCCGAAGTTACAGAAAGCTGAATGTCGTAAGAGCGTGCGGATGCTCGAAAAGTTGTACCCCATTTTTGTGTCTGTTCACGATCATTGTCAATTGCCTCATATGCATCTTCGCCTTGGGGATGAAGATCGTGTCGGAAGAGCAGAAATAGTGAAAGCCATGACAGCGGGTCGTGGGACGGGGAATCGAAGATGTGACAAGAACTAGTTTGGCTGTTGAGTCTGAGCGGGGAAGTAACCAACCATAATGAATGATCAGTACGTGCATGTCAGGAAGTGATGAGCTCGGCGACTTGAACTACACGAAGCTGGGTGTTTCCGGACTTCCTAAACTGATTGGTATTGTGTGAACAGACTCACCCCATACTGTTTGATCGCGGTGGTTCATGCATTCTCGGTCCAAGGTATCAATTCTAGCAACCATGACGTCGGCCATAACTCTTCCTTCCTCGTCTTCGCGCTCATTCCTATCCGGTTTCTTTCCTCTATCTTTGTCCACTGCTCCTCTTCGTCCAATGCTCCTCTTCAGGACCGTATCTGATTGGCCCATGTCTCTTTCACTTCTTCGCCCGACTCCCTTGCCCGCCTCCCTTCCCCTTTCCTTTTCCCGTTTTCCTCTCTGCGGCAGAACCACTCCCCTTGACGATTCTATGCCCTCTTGCTCTCCCCTCGCCTCTCTTCGGGGCGGTGTCACTGGCGGACGAGTATGACTCGCTATCCGGGATATCCGAGTGCGAACTTATCTCCTCGTTCTCGTCTTCTGATAGCGCGTCCAAAATCTCGCCTAATCCCATGGAAGCCGCTCTCTCCCGCTGACTGATTGTCTGTCGCTTTTCGAGGGCCGGATTGAGTCGAGAAGAGGATCTATGATTGCTGAGGTACATTTCTATCAAGCGAGAGAGGGGTGTCGGTTTCGGACTTTCGATTTCGTCGGGACGAGTCGGGTCAGGTTCAGGATCAGACCTTGGTGCATCGTAGTGTTCTGCAAGGGCGGCGACAGTGAGAAGCTGGTCCCAATATCGTTCGGCGATCGCCATATTCCAGCCTGGGTCATTCAGAGAGCATGGCTCGTGTAGTCGGATACAGTAATCGCACGACTTGCTTTTGGTTCTGGCGGACGAGGTGGACCTCAGAATGCACAACCTTCCCCCTCGCCAGCAAGAGTAGCAGGTGTCGGTAGGAGGGGGTGTATTTCCATCCTGTTCATCGTCAGCCATCAGATCCTGAAAGAGGATGGGAAGACCTAGCTCACAGGCTCTTCGATGCCGTCATCTTGATCCCCAGAGAATGACTCGTCACCCATTGATGCATTGCTTCCTGCTGGATTGCTACCATGTTGCAAATCATCAACGAAGTTGAATTCCGTATCGAGTGAGGTGAGTGGGGCTAGATGAGGAGAGACGTGGAGATCGCGGGGGAGCTCGACGTCTGCATGATCTGAATTTGTGCCGTTTGGCTCTGCGGAGACGTCGTGATCGACGGCAACATCGTTATTTGTGATCGATTCCTCGGTCTGAGATCTTGGAACGATGGATGCGGCACGCGGTGGGCGGTCGAACATCGAAATGGGGCTGCGGGATGGAAGAGACGCGGTCTCAGCGTCGGGGCTGTTGACCGTCACGTCGAAACGTAACATCTGGCTGTCTTTGAAGATAGACTGGGGTTCCGGAAGGACGCCATTTTCAGTCAGAAGAGAAGCGTATCCCTGCCTGAATACCAGACTTTCCATCCAGAGAGATTGAGGAAGTACGACTCGTATGCTGAAAATTAGCAGGGTGCAACCACGGAGGGTACCTAGCTCACCTGGGACCGTCCTTGAGCAATCCAAAGTGATGCCCAACCCATCGTGCTGCATCTCGTTCGGACGCAGGAGGCAAAACCGTCCCCATCAAACTTCCATATCTCTCCATATACCACAGCGACGTCTGGAAGTAGTAGACGTTTCGAGAGGACGATTCGGGTTCCTCAGAGAAGTATTCGTGGCCGAGGTTTGAGACACTCTTTTCTTTGTCGGACGGCGAGGCGAGTCCCTGGAACGCTTGGAAGAAAGCTGATGTCGAGCATCGGATGTAGGGAGGAATCGATAGGATGAACCCTGGATGAGAGGAGCTGGGAGAATGCATTGGCAAAAGTGGAGGTGAGAACGTGATGGTGGTGGGAAGAAGAGAAGAGAGAGCGGAGACGCAAGAGCAACAGTGCCCTGCTTATTTGCACCGCCCCCTTAATACGCCTAGTTATTTGCACCTCCCCTTAAACACCCCTAGATATTTGCACCTCCCCCTTTAACACGGCCTTGTCACTTCAGTCTCGAAGGCTATTTTGCTCCTTATGCAATATCTTCTCCATCGTTAGTACCCGCATAGAGAGCAGTGTATACGACGCTCCTGAGAGAACATTCTACGTGTTTCGATACGCGCATCCTCTTTTTCCTCGCTCTCTCTCGCCCTCCTCGCGGATTGTCGCGAATGAAACACGTGGCTCTGCCCCACGTGGCCTCCGCCGACGCGACAAGGTGACGCGTCTTTCCTTTTCATGTGCTTCATACATCCAACGTCGTCTTTACAGCATGGCACAAGGACCCGAAGCGAGAAAGCGCAAACACGACGCGCACATCGAAATGGATGTGGTCACGGTATGACTACTCTTCCCCGTCGCTAGGCATGTAACTAAATCAAGCTTGATTCAGGAATCGCTTCTCCGCGTACACGCATCCCAATTGAAGGAGAAGGACGAAGAAATTGCGGAACTTCGACAGATCATCGTCCAGCTCAGATCAGAGAACGAGGCGCTAAGGACAGGGAATGGGACTGGCGTCAGAATCCCGGTCCCCGGGACGTCGGAGTTCGCTCCATGGTGGAGTCAACAACAAACGGTATTGGTCGCATCCTTCGCCGAAAAGCTTGCTTTCTCGAAAGCTATCGTCTACCCTCCTACCAGATCTTTCCAGCATACGATGGAAGCTCTTGCTCACGAGACGGTGAACGTTCAGCCGGAAATCACCACACACATTCTAGGAACTACCAAGGTCCTTTGCTGTCTCGACGGTATTCCGGCAATTCCGACCTGGAACAAGGAGTTCTTTGAATGCTTTCTCGTCATCCTGTCGCGCCAGATCTCGTCTCGAAACGCCGCCGCCGAAACAGGGACTGTCATGCTTAATGGTCCATTTTCCCTACTCCCGTCCATTGGCACGTTCTCGACTCCCGTGCGACCTGTATACCTGGAGCTTGCCCAGCAATGGAAGTCCGCCGATTTGGGAGCCAACCACAGACAACGTACCGCAATCGGTTACTTTACCGCCAGTGACAAGGTCTACGTCTACGTCGTCCTGGCTGCAGAACGTATCGTGAGACTTTACCCGTGTGGGATGTCTGTTGTGGAATGGAGAAAAGTTGGTCTGTCCCTTGTCGATTGACCGGAGCTGAAACTTGCCTTAGGTGTTTAAGACAGCCGTGAAAGAGATTGCGGATGGAGCTGAAGACGAGTGGGAATATGAGGGTCGTGACCTGATAGCACGTTGTTCCTCAATCTACCCTCTTACTCACGATTGACCTCTTGCAGAACCCAGATTCGTCAATCTCGCAACACTATTCTCTGGCCGTACACGTTCTCATGACTCTTACGTCTCTCCCGAGCCAGGCGCATCCCAGGATCCCGGTCAAGACGGATGAAGACTGTCGATTGACGAAGGAGTCGGAAGAGGAGGGATTGAATTGTGCAATTGCGACCCTGGTGTCGGAGCACGCGCGATGCAGAGAGGCTTGGGAAATGTTGCAGATGAAGTACAGTAAGTCGGCAAACATCACCTCGTCCTCATGTAAGCCCTGGCATGCTTATCTCCAGTCGTAGGAGTTTGAAAACGTAATGAAGAGCATATTAAAGTTAGAGTGATGACAAATTATGGGCCATACCTAAGGGAGAAAGGAAGCTGTTTCACATTTAGAGCTCGCCACACCCTCCTCCGTCGTCGCTGACCAGTGACACGCAAGATTGTAGGTCTAGAGGCAGCCTGGACGTATATATGAGATGTAGTTGCTTTCTGACAAAAACGAGTCATTGCAGTCACCTTATGTGATCGAAAGTGCAACTGTGTGGTCGCAGTACAGATGACGATGCTATGGAGGATGGCTTGATCAAAGATGCGAGTTTGGCTGAATTCCAAATTATATGGGTCCAGTACCCAGTAGTTAACCATCCGCCGGAAAGTCGCAGGCGAACATGGACTGCCAAATGCGATTGATAACATGTCCTCCAGGCCCGCCTCGCCTGATCAAGTGTCCAACGAGATATGATAGGATGTAGACCACTTCGATCCTTCAATCCCAGACTTTGAGACGGGTGCCAAGCTTATGAAAAGCGCGTTGCGTGCCGGACATCACTCGGTAAGACGACAGTGTCCATAGACAGAGCGTACGGCTTCGAACCGACTTATTGGTGAAGACCAATGCTCGAAGGATAGGGGCGTTACTCCTAAGTCTATGCTGGTGAAAGAAGGGGTACAAGAATGGATTGGCCATCCAAAGTCTCGACTCACTGGTTCAGATTTTAGTACCACCAGACGATCACCCCTAGTGGTCATCCCCTACACAGAAATAAAGACCGAAGCCAATGATGTCCTTGCTCATCATGGTTTGCCGAAGGTGAATAACATCACCTTCCCCTTGATAGGTAGCTTGCTCGAATAGCATTGCTACCCCCAGGATAACGTGTTTGTCCCCGGATGAAGGCTTGATTTGATGACGGGCATTGAGTACGTTGGCAAATGGCTTATCACGCACGTGAACGGTATACAGCTTATCATCACCTCACCGCTATGCATGGTGTGGATGCGGGTCCAATAAGTGTCCTAGGCATAAAAGCGGACTTAACCGATTTCATTCTAGAAGTTACCTGCTAACCGCTTGATGGGATGACGTGCCCAGCAAGGTCTCTGTGGTGGTTGTTCAACAATTCCGGACAAATACCTGCTTTGGCCGGATCACTCGACTAGAGCCCCAGCTATTGTGTATTATCATGGGATATCACCAACCATCTGAGCGTGAGCGGTAAGCTATACTTGAATATATCCGACTCGAGCGATACATTGTCCCGAGGGCGGATAGATGTTGGCACGATCTGGCTAGAGGTCTTATGTTTCGTGTCGTCGGTGGTGACAAAGCTGTCAGCTCACTACCAATTAACCCCTTTCGTCGCTCTGTTGAGCTTCCCGCCAACACGTATGTGGCAAGCAACTGCTACCACCATCTCTAATGATGTCTCCCAAAGCACCAGGGGAAAAGTTGCCAACACAGCAGAGCCCTACGCAGGACCAGACGCCACATCTAGGCATTTTTGGACAGGGTCAGGCGGTTGTGGACGGCGTCACACCGCTTATTGCCAAAACAGGCCTACACTGATCAAACTCGAATGTCCCGTTGATCGAGCTCAAAATGATACCAACCCGTGTGTCTGCTCGCTTGTACGGGAGATGGTCACGAATCGTATGATAGTCGTCTCCTTTGTGGGTGATGGTGCAAGGCTGCTTTTAAAGAAGTATATTCAAGTGACTGAGTCAGAAACGAGCGGGCATATCATACGATTGCGTGAGTGGTCGGCATCGAGTTCGATAGGTACGACCGCAGCGGTCCCCAGTTTCGACGTGACAACCGGCATCAGCTGATTTGGCAAAGCTTGTTCGCTTCCTGAATTCGATGCACTGGAAATCAATCTGTAAATGGATTCCTAATGGACGCCCAGAATGTAAGTACCTCTTCATCGTAAAGCTTCTGCAGCATCGCTTTGGTTGATGGCGTTGTAGACTCCGACACTTCAAAAAACGTAACCACTTATTGCTTGCGGCACATGCTGTGCTGGACCCTGGGCAGTAGGGAGAGAACTCATTCCTGAATTAGGGCTCGCGTCGGCGGAACATGAATCATAGTAATACTATCCGATGTTTTACGTTTCGGGATAGCTCACAGCGCATGAGGAGAGTTACGAAGCAGGCTCTGTTGGCAACGAGATAGTATTGTAAACGTCAACCTCAATCATGATCTACCACGATGCAAACATTGATGTTGAGTCCAGACTGCTGACCTCATTTCCGTAGGGCTAGAGGATGCGATGGACTGTCAAGCCTTGTACGAGAGGTAGAAAGGTCTGAGTTCCGGCCCTGATGCAATCCAAGAGTCACATTCATGATTTGAGCCCATTCTTCTCTCTCATTCAGGATTCAGGTTTCCAAGACTAGAGGAGTGGTTTCAAGGGATGATGCGGTGTCAAAAGTCGCCGAGCAACCCGATTAGCTTTCGCATTTCTGTTCTACTTACAACAGATGATGCACAAAGCATCGGTTCGACTGCCTTTTCGAGGACTTTGTGGCACGAGAAAATAGCTGACCGTACTGCGGCAGCAATATCAACGTGACCAATGCTCAATCTAACGCAGCCTACCAATACCACACTAACATTCATTTTTTCGAAGACACCTCCCTCCTCCAGTTGACATAGTGTGCGCCGAACCCAATATCGCGCACGAAGCGATTGTGTACATATAGCATAAACAGGTGGCAACAAGTGGCATAGGGATAATTGACCATCGGAAGCTAGTAGTGACAGTCCATCAATCAGTCATACACAGCTGATGCCTTTCCGTAGTGGTACTAGACTGAATAAGACGGAGAAGATGAGGAAGACAACGCCAGTGGGCGAGACGTTGGTAAGTGGTCGTGGCAGTAAGCTTGCCCAATGGAGACGCTAAGATCAATATTACAGCTAGTTGGTCGTAGCTCAACTTGAAACGTAGAGTAAAAACGTCCCCCAGCAATCGCAACATAGTAGGTCTGCTGGCGTGAGCCTACGAGTGAAAGTTCGCTTTGATGAAGATCGACGGCATCACTAGGAGGCTCGCTTTAGCCTTGGCATCCTGGCATTGGTACAGTATTTCATAAGAGCGGAAAAACATGTCAATTTCGCAGGGGCCTTAACTTCAAGGCCGGCGGGAGTGCATGTCCATCCGGCCTAGGAGAGACATAAGGCATAAGCCAAGCTTATTAACACATTACTCTATGCGTTAATGAGATCATACGAGTGTCGACTTGTATTACTCGAGACAGGAAGCTGTCAGGGGATGCGGGACGTGTTACACCTTAAGAAACGGACTGAGCTTAGTCGCACGATGTAATTTGCAAAGATACTGTCTTCAGGCTTCCTGACTGCAATGGAGAACTCGTACAGGGGAAACATGTTCTAAAACCTGACCGCTGAACACCGGCTCTTGGCGTTGAGAACACGTCGTTCGAGCTTGAAAGTAAGGCAGTTTGCGAGAGATCCCCCGGTACTCGGGTCCCGACGTTCGTATCCCTGCGAGGGCTCCAACTGTCCGAAGAGCCATCATCTTCGGGACGAATCAGCCACATCAGACAGTGTACTTCCGGGACATTGCTGCTGCGTTTCTGAGATATGTCTTTGATCCTTGTTCTTTCAAGATGCTCGTCACCGTGGATAGCTAGGCTCTAAGGGAAGATGCCCTGTATCAGATGGGAGGGGGTGCCGACCGCATCCATACTTGAGTACCAAATAGGACTTGACTGATATGCGACGCATACGCAAAGCTTGCGGGGTTCCCGTTCAAACTTGAGAGGTGCTTGTGTCTCATTAGCTGGACATAATAGGATGGGGTCATGAGTGTAGGAGTTTTCGAGAGAACACAGTTATCAGACAGGGCATAGATATATAGAACTTTAAGCTATGTCTCTCTGGAGATGGAAATAGTGCTCGGTCGGTCTAGCTAGCAGCTTGGCGTCCCTCTAAGCATACCGCTGAACCTGAGTGTCACGATCAGCTATACATAATCTTATCAAGATCTAGGTTCTAGCTACATATAGCACTCCAAGCAGGCCGTCGGATTCGGTGTATGGAATCCGTGTCGTTACAAAAGCCTGGTATTTGCAGACTGGCTGGGAATTCATTGAGCTTACGTCATCACCGCAGCTAGTGCGTCTGCTGACATGCTTTGGGACAAAACTACCCTCTCTGCTTTCAGCTTAACAGTTTTCCACCGGACTACATTGTAGGCTGTGATTCTGGCCAAACGTACATCAATCCACTGACTACTATGATTGTACCAGGCTGTAACTTCCTTCTATCTCCCGACCGCAATCCACCGCATATTATAGAATCCAAGAAGTTCAAATATTGACAAGCCCCATGATGTGACAGTGGTCAATATACTGCCACCCGTCGCTGTATGTGGTTATATATCGGCTTCGACAAGCATAAGGAGACCACAAGCGGACCCCACCGGTAACCTTTTAGCCTCCAAGGAAGCCATTGGGTCCTGCTTTAAACGATTGCGAACAGGATAGAAAGCGATTCCCATGACCAGGTCGTCTACCAGATCCGCTCCGTGGGCGAAGACCTTGAGCTCGATACTCCTATATGCCATGATGAATTCAGACTCTACCAAAGATGGCGATGTCGGTCTCATAGAGCAAGAAGTCTTCTTCCCAATCCGCCACAATTATAAACAAGAAGTCTGAGAACGACGAAGTATTATCCGAGCCATCCAAACCAGGGTGGATTCGTCAAGGGGACAGACAACTTTAGCTGAGGCTGACTACGACGAGCTGCCAGCAAAAGCAGTGTACATTGACTTTTAACTTCCGAAGTGGCAGCGACAAGTAATTAAACTCTGCAAACCGATGGACAGTGGAGTTCAAGAGGGGAGCACTAGATGTAGAGCCGGAACACCACCGACCATAGATAAGCATCATGCATAGAATGTCGAGAAAGTCTTGGGTAGTGAGTGACATTGACAGCTTGGAAACGGCGATGGTGGATATCAGCCAAACTTCGAGCATCTGAGACAGTTCGTTTCAACAGCACTTCTCAACGCTCCTATCTGAATCTACCCATAAGATGGCTCCATAAATTGGTCCAAGGATAGGTCGAGGAGATTCATAACGATAGAGCATCACCCCAATGAAGATGCTAACTCAAATTATGTCTTGCGACGGTTTCTATGAGGCTGGTTTGGCCGGGTCGGAGGACATCAATCGTTCCACCGAGAGGGGTAGGGTCAAGGTGGTCCAAGGCCTAGCAGCGCTTTCGGGTATCTACCTGTGGGAAGGAGAACGGCGAAGTCTAGTTTGTTTCCACTGAGTGGCTGATGCCTTACTTGTCCACGCTTGTTTGGGAACATCGTGTTTTATCAATCGTATCAACCTCTCGAAATAAGAGCCTTCGTGGCCATCCCTATCATAAGCACTACCAGTAGCATCGATACACCATCGACGGGCTTGTTCAGTGATCCCTCCGCTGGCTTCGCGTGGAGGGATGTTGCTGATTTAGACCTCTGCGACTCAAGCTGGTGCTGCTTCAGCCATTAGTGCTGCTGCTGGGACTGATGGTAGTGTATTTTCCGGGATACTGCGGCCTAGGGGATGTCGGCAGCAATTTCCACTCAGAAACCTTTCTGAGTCCGCAGGAAGGTCACATTGGGGTAATCATCTCGACAGTCCTGTTATTAAAGATTATGTGACCGTGCTCTTGAGGAGCCGGGATAACACGATATAACACGATACCGCTGCTGACCGAGTTGAAAAATAAGTTGTGCCCAATCTAAGATGGGTACATGTATGTCTTGAGCTCAATACCTGCCGCAAGAAAACGGAAAGCGCAAGGCATTGGGAGGAAAAAGAAACAATGTGATCACGATTGGGTTGGGCTTTCTTTGACTAGCTAACATCAGGTAAGTGGTCTAAACACTGATATTACGAGACACAACCAGTTTGATAATGAAACTTTACTGTAAGAACCCTCAGTCGTGCATTTTGATAGCTCCAGGCTGGTAGCTTGCGGCTTTGGAAAGTTTACAGGCATGAGGAATTATGGGCGTAGAAGATGAGAGACGGGACTCGACGCGGAGATTTGGCGTTCCTCGTACAACAACTCAATGACCATGCTGCAACTTGTACGCCTTGAAGCATTCAATGCATTGATCATAGGAGATCTCCGCGCTTCGGGCGCTTTGGTAGTTTCGAAGCCACAAAGGAATGGGGAAACACGTGGCTTTGCTTCTCCGGAACCGACCCGGAGTTGCAAGTTGTTTCTCCGAAGGTTTCGGAGCAGCAATTTGTGACTCCGGATGAGCAGTTTGTTGCCTCGAAGCAAATGCTTCCGCCTTTCTAGGGCGTTGTGCTTGTTTTAGACAGTGTGTTTCATCTGGAAGATTATACCTTATAATCCTTTCTTCCTCGCGAGATGAACAGCATACACATCAAGGGAAAGGCGTTCGCCGACTCTTAGCCATTCATTCTCTGAATTAGGCTTTTCGCTCCCCTCACTACCCCCTTTCCTCTTTCGCTCGCTCCGTACCAAGTACCACATAGCTGCATACATGATATATCAGCTGGACACTGCATATCGGCGGCGTTCGACCACCTCGGACCTAGGTTGATGCCGAAATCATGTGGATTCGCGCCCAAACTATCTCGCTGCGTTTATTCACCCTTTCAAATCGTTGCCCCGCTCCAATCGTAGAGATCGCGATCTATGGCTAAAAAGAGAAATCATCCGCAAGGGAAGACGTTACCGGTGCGTTGGTCTCATTTTCAATGACTTCCGTGCGACACTACTGGTAACAATTTCAGGTGTGATACGTAGCAGATCAGTGGCTAACACAAGCTAAGAATCGAGATACTACTTGGAACCGGTCAGCGCTTCTAGACGGTATTGAAACACTAGAAGGCGACGGCACATAAATCGCCCAATCTCGGATGCTTCGAGGGTCGGAGTGGTACGACCTCTACGAGAACAAGTATACGTCCTTTCACTGCAACGATCAATCTTCGAATTCAGACCTTCGGCCTCAGTCGTATTGTGTCAAAGAATGATGCGACCGCCAGATGTATGAACCACTCGAAGATGAGGCGAACTCGAAACGAAGCCCCGGGCTAGGAACGACAGAATATCATGCAGCCAAGGACATCCATTAAACGATATCGTTCATCGAGATACCAGAGAGTCTAAATTATAAGTCGGCGTGACCATTCACCCACGCTGGTCGGGTGAATGCCATGACGGATACCGTGAGATGAGCTACGTGATGTGGCCCTTAGTGCGGTTGGCATAGTGGCTTAATTATGACTGTCGATAAAGTCGCTATGCCCTTCGCGACACTTTCAATCCCTGGGATGCCCATTGGGAGCAGGGTAGGCTGGTGAAGGAGCACTGATGAAGAAGCGAAGTGGAAAACGAACACATACTAAACGGTCGCTCGAGTGAACAGTCGACGCCAAGCACCCAAGATCGAAGTCGCCATCTCGCCTACGTGGAGGGGAAGCGCTCCCCTAGAGAGATTGACAAGCTTTGGCGTTTTTCCTAGGTGAACTTCTCCTCAGTATATCGGGAATACGACGGACAGCAGATTCACCATGGGTGTTTTCCGCATCAAGCGCGTTCGGCTCAGATCGGAGATGTTTGGCGGCATCGATGCACGGCGATGTAAAGAGCATGTACACACATTCAATCTCCACGAAAGATGTTCTCTAGCGGGCCATCACGACGGCGACCATGGGAAAACTCCACCGATGCCCCCAGTCCGTCCACTTAGGGGGTTCTCTGCACCATTAAGTTTCAGGGTGTAAGAAACGCAAGCGCGAAACAGGAGCGACGGAGACGAAGGGGGACAAAACGAGGGGGAGGATCTGAGGAACGAAGGGAGTCAAAGTCAGCGACTGTAGCGGTGACCCGTCAAGCAAGACAGTTCTGGTTTGCAGACGACGTATACACGTATGACCATATGTATATCAAATTCATACAGGGTAATGAGGCTATCAGCCTCTTTGTCTCTATGCGCAGCTAGGATCGTGATCCTGGATAATAGCGTGGTACCGAGCGTTCAGAGTAGCGGTTAGCTGCCAGTCGCACATGCTGATAGCCGGTGTGTCAACCTTGACAGTCAATCATCGGTATTGAGCCCGAGTTAGAACTCACTTCAATGTATTTGTCGCCGGTACGGCTACCAGGCATCACTTTCTCAGACGCTTAAGGCGTGCGAGTAGCAAAGGCCGAGCAAAAGCTGGGGATACATAGCGCCAGAAGGGAAAATACTGCTACAGCGTCTTCCCAAATGTCAGGCGTACACAAGCCCCCCGTTCTTAGCAGACTATCGACTCTGGTTAACTTCGTTTTCGAGACTGCCCCGCGCACCCTAAGTGTGATATTTGTAGAATAGTCTGATCTAGAGTTCAAGATCGAGTTGACTCTTTCTCGCGCTCATTTCCTTGACCTCGTTCCCTCTACCCAAACATGACTGACAATCTGGAGCGTACATCTGACGAAATCCGGTGTGAAAGCAGTCGCCTCTCCGCTCTCATCGTGCTGATGGATACTGTGACACGTCTGTACTATCACCCCCGTGTCTCCCCAACAATGGGTTCAATTCCGGGCAGTTTCCTCACAGCACTACTATTTTGCCTCTGATAGCTCGACGTAGCTGTACAGCACGCATCCTATGTGACTAACCATACTCGGACCTCTTCTTTCTGCCTGCGTTGCGTTTCTCCATCTACTGTTCCGTCTCGGTTTCGCGCGCGTTCTTTCGAAAATCAAAATCGGGTTCTCGCGCGTCTTGCTCCAAGGCTGATGTCCTCATGGCGATCTATCTACATCACACGTTCTTCGTCGGCGGACTTTAAACACAGGGCCAGATATGTCTCACCTACGAGACCATAAACATCAGCACGTCGAAACGCCGAAACACTGTCGCTACTGGCTCTGTCTCGCGTCATTGCGTCGTTTTCTTCTCTCCTGCTCTTTGCCTTATTTGATCGATGGTCATAAGCATCCTCAGCACGCGCGATGGACCTTCGAGGCCTTCTCACCCAACTTTCAGATACAACGTATGCCAGAAAAGGTATCTGATCCCGAGCCGCATTCGACAGCCAAACATTTTGTGGCTGATGGCGGACCGCAAGCCATTCAAGGAGGCTGTATTCTGATTAGTCGCATCGTCTTGAGTCTCCGGGCTATCAAACCCCTTTACAACCCCATCGTTCCTCGGTGATCTTGGCATGCTGAATACACCACCGCCTTCCACAAAAGTGAACTTCGGATGACAGGATACGCCTGGCCTTCTTTGGAACGAGCGGGGCAGTGATCCGGCGTGGAGATCTAGCAGTCCCTCAACTGACGTCCCGGTGAGTGAATTAATAGTCTCAACATGTCCCCGAGCTCCTTCATCTTCATCTCTCCTAATTTCATATCTACCGATCTATTCCCCTATGTGAAGTCACGAAGGACTCCTCCCACGATCAAACAGCACATTCTACATCATTCTCCTTTTC
>JASZXS010000044.1:0-62830 GCA_035521475.1 Tremellales sp. Uapishka_1 | reverse complement strand
ACAAGTCACCGTCCGAGGCAGAGCTCAGAAGGGCATCACCGACAGGATAGAGAAGCGCCTGACGGAGAGTGGTGTTTCAGAATTTTTTGCGGGTGAGTATAACTGCCGAAGCGATTCTCCACTGATACTGAAATCTTGGTATAGTTCAAACTGCCATCCTCCCACCGCTTCTCTCCCTCCCGCTCACGCCGCTCCCATTCTCCCCATTGTCAGATTACCTCATCTCTGCGCCGACAGGCTCAGGCAAAACACTAGCGTATGCGATACCGATCATTCAGATCCTCTCGCAGCGGGTCGTCACCCGATTGCGAGCTTTGATCGTTCTGCCTACGCGGGATCTCGTCGGCCAGGTACGAGAGACGCTGGAAAGTCTGAGTAAAGGGAGTGGATTATCGGTGCGTGGAACTGTTGGCGAATCTTCAAACTGACTCGTGGACTTGAACAGATCGGGACGGCGACGGGACAGCATGGGTTCAGTCACGAGCAATCTCAGTTGGTGGGAGATCTGGATACCAAGTGAGCCAGCTGCTTGTCTTTGCCACGAATGGTGAACTCACAGCGTGGCGGTAGACTACTCGGCGGATCATCCAAATTGGACATCCTGATCTGTACTCCTGGTCGACTGATTGATCATCTCACGTCTACGCCAAACTTCACATTACAGCACTTGCGCTTCCTCGTACGTCTTGACGGAGGTCTGATGTTTCTTGCTTGAGCTCACCAACTCGAGTGTTCAGGTTATCGACGAGGCGGATCGACTACTCACACAATCCTTCCAAAACTGGTTATCACAAGTTCTCTCCCATACTCGTCCCCCGCCCCCTTCATCCACCGTCGCGCACCCCGCAGTCAAGTACGACTCGGTCTCGGCGTCGTTTTCGGAATCGCTGGGGAGGAGCAATACCGACCACGAGATTCATGAACCGATCCAATCCACCGTCCGTACCATGGTTGCTCCCACGAGCCTTGCCTCAGCTGATATCATTCTATACTCAGTGTCAGAAACTCTTGTTCTCGGCCACGTTGACGCGCGATCCGAGCAAGGTCGCCGCGCTGGAACTCGTCAATCCGCAGTATTTCATCGTGCAGGAGAGCGAGCGCTCGGAAGAGACGACGCGTATCGGCGAGAGCTTTGCCGTCCCGTCGGAACTGACCGTATGTTGTCTTGTCGGCAGTGTGCGCTGATTTGATACTTATGGGTCGGCAGGAAAAAATGCTGATCCTCCCACCGCAATTGAAACCGCTCAACCTGATTCATCTGCTGTATTCGTCCGAATTCGGGCTGAAGTCGTCGATCAGCTTCACGAAGTCCATCGAGTCCGCCCAGCGATTGGTCAAGCTGCTCGAGTACTTCAACGACGCGTACCTCGGCGACAGGAGGGTCGTCGTGCGGGGCTATACGGGCGAGCTGAAGCCCGGAGAGAGGAAAAGACTCCTGGAAGAGTTTGCCCAAGGCAAGATCGATCTGTGCGTCTTCCTCCTCTCGTCTCAGTAAACCAGGCTGAACCCCGTTCGGCAGACTCGTGTGCTCCGACTTGATTGCCCGAGGAATGGACCTGCCCACGGTGTCCAACGTGATCTCCTACGATATCCCCCTGGACATGCGCAAATACGTGCACCGAGTCGGACGGACTGCTCGGGCGGGCAAGACGGGCATCGCGTGGAGTTTGGTGGAGAAGCAGGAAGCGCTGCATTTCAAGGGGATGCTCAAGGGCGCGAATCATCTCGAGAGGGTCAAGAAGGTCAAGGTCAAGGAGGACGACCTCGCGGGGTACAAGGGCAGCTACGAGGTACGTCGGCAGCGTGATAACGTGCGAGGAGGAATTGCTAATGTATGCATGGGTAGATTGCTCTTGGTAGGTTGAAGGAGTTCTACGGAAGGGACAGCTAGTGCAGGGGATATACCTGATGATATCTTGAGCACTGCCGAAGACACAACTTCAGTATTTGCTTACAGTGTGCGGGGTATCGTGTCTGTCTGGGTTTATTCTCTTCCCTCGGTCTCCTTCAATATGCCCTCACATTCCTCCAACAATGCCTTCATGCCGTCTATACCCTCCTCGACCAGCTTTTCTAAAATGGCTCGGAATGTCTCGTATCGCGCCACAACTTCTTTTCTGGGACCTGTACATGTTCTTCATCAAGATGTCTCTGTTGACGATAAAAGACACGAGTCAACCCACTCTGTGCGACCTGCATCAACCGCAACCGCTCCATCCCCTGCCGGACCTGTTCCACCTCGGACTCCTGTGGCGGCAAGGGTTGATCCTCTGAGACCGAGTCGACCAGCTGCGAGATGTCGGAAAAGGCCTCCTGTAGCGAGGTGACGATCTGCAGGAGCTGCGGTGTACGTGAGTTGAGATGCGCGATGGTGGTGGACGCCTCGAACAGCTGGGATGGGGTATCCATCAGCTGACGTCCCATGTTAATGGTAAGATGGATCATCCTACCTGGTGGTGGTGGTTGTACACCAAGGAATGCCTTGACGAGTTCAGATTGTGGATATCGTTCCCGAGCTCGGTCGTCTTCTTCATCAGCTCTCCGAGGGTACAGCTCGAGATCATGTCCTCGTAGTACACTGCCGGGCGGAACGTCGAGTCGTCTAGCGTAATCCAGTCAGTCAAATATGACAGAGAGGGAGTCAAACGACGCACTGATATCGTTTGGTCCCGACAGGCTCTCTGGCCCAGCGGCATCCTTCTTTGAGGCGAGACCGTAGAAATCGCGAAGGTGGTCGCGGCGCGCCTTGCGCTGCTCGGTATTGATGGCTGATGCGCGACGAGGCAGTTCAGGTGACAGACTCGTCGACGCTGCCGAGGGTCGACGGAGATGCTTTGTCGGTGTCGAGCTCATCGTATGGTCACACCGACCCAAGAGACCCGGTGGAACAGACGTGTAGAGCATCCTGACTGCAATTGCCTCTTTTGGAAGTAAATCAATGGGAACGTGGCTCACCCGTCGTTCTCACCTGTCTTGGTGCACTATCTCTTATAGCAGACAGCTACCATGAGCGATTCATACAATTGCCTGCCTGTAAGCTGGCACTCGTGGTATCAAGATCATGATGACTCTGCGCTGACGGACGGCAGCTGCACGAGACGCTCAACCTCTACGTCTCCCCTACGGCGTACGTCTTCGAGCCAGCCAACTCGTCCCTCTCTGGACATGGGCAGGACCGCTCGTCCATCGCCAGCGAGAAAGATGTCAGGGAGAGTCTCTATGTGGACCGGCGGAGTGGACGGATGGCTTTGAATGGTGGGTTCCGCTTGCTGCGGTTTGGCCCTGACTGATGACAGCTGTAGAGTCTGCCCAAATCCCCCTGGGGAGAGAGAAGGTGATTACCTGCTACGGAATCGTCGGAGTGCTATCTCTCGCAACGAGTATGTCTCTACTCCTCACAATCTGGCGTTCCTGCTAACTTGTCCTCCGAAGCCGACTTCCTTCTCATCATCACGGCGCGCACGCCCTCGTGCAGACTGCTCAACCAGCAGATCTACCTCGCAACCGACTTCCGACTGCTTCCCCTTTCTCCCCTCTCTACCTCCTCGACGATCCTCGACCATCCGGTCGAAAAAGAACTCATCTCGCTGGTCGAGCAAGGGCTGAAGAGCGGACGACTGTGGTTTTCGTACGGCTATGACTTGACGAATACCTTGCAAAGGCAGGACAACGGCGCGAAGCCAGAAGAGAGCCCGCTTTGGAAACGTGCAGACGAGAGGTTCTTTTGGAACAGGTTCTTGATGAACAGGATGGTGGATCTCACCGAGGACAAGATATGCGATGTGCGTCTGGGCGAGGAGATGCGGAGAATATAGGCTGATGTAATGGCATAGCTGAGCAGGTTTATTCTTCCCGTCATGTACGGATGTACGTCTCTCCGGGTTCAGTGTATCTTTTGTGGCTGATCTTGGGTATTAGCGCTGGAGTTGCGATCGGCAACGATCAACCAACGGGATCTGCTTTTCCTCCTGGTTTCGAGACGATCCCGACATCGAGCTGGTACTCGATACTTTTCCCGTGGAATCGACGCACAGGGTAACACGTCCAACTTCAACGAGACGGAGCAGATCGTCCTGCTCGACCCGCTGCCCTTGAACGGCGAGCAAACAGGCATGCGCGGCCGTGTCGACGGCAAGGAGAGATTGTCGTTCGTCCAGACGAGAGGTTCCGTCCCGGTCTTTTGGGCCGAGGTGAATAACCTCCGGTACAAGCCGGATTTACAAATCATGGATATCCCAGAAACGGTGCGTCTCTCGTCCTTTCGCAATACCAAGATGTGGGCAGCTGACGTTCTTCCCAACAGACATCTGCTATGCGAAACCACCTCCATCGCCAGATCGAGCTCTATCAATCGCTTATCCTCGTCAACTTGGTCAACCAGAAAGGATACGAGCAACCCGTCAAGGAAGCCTTTGAAAAGGGCATTGCGACGGTGACTGCGCAGGATCCAGTCATCGCTCAGAACGCCCATTATCGCTACTTTGATTTCCACGCGGAGTGCAAGGGACTGCGATTCGACCGCGTGTCGGTCCTGATAGACCAACTGGCTTCCCAGCTAGAAGGCATGGCGTGGTTCCACTCTCTGCAAAGTGGATCCGACACAAAGGTTCTTCGGGCCCAGAAGGGCGTCGTCAGGTCCAATTGTATGGACTGTTTGGATCGAACGAATGTCGTGCAGGCTGCTTTCGGCAAATGGGTGCTGGATAGACAACTTAGAGATGCGGGAGTGTTGAGTTTGAAGGAGACAGTCGAAGATCATGCCGAGTTCATGGATATCTTCAGGAATGGTGGGTCAATATGGGGAGGAGGATGTAAGAGATCGGACGCTTATGCGGAGCCTACAGTCTGGGCCGATCACGCGGATACGGTTTCCAAAGCGTACTCGGGAACGGGAGCCTTGAAGACGGACTACACCAGAACGGGGAAACGATCGAAGCAGGGGCTCCTGCAGGATGGTTACAACTCCGTGATGCGATATGTAAAAAACAACTTCTTTGATGGCGATCGACAGGTGCGTTCAAATCTTCTGAATGACTCCTGTGGAGGGAGGCTGATGAAGAGGTAATGCAGGATGGATTCGATATCCTGACCGGAGCGTGGGTGGCGAAGAGGGGCGGGATCCCGCCTTTGACCGATACGAGACCGCTTCTGATGCGATCAGTGAGCTGCTTGTTTTCGATATGAGACAGTGGCTGACGGGAGACAGATGCCGTACATCTTGGCGTTCGCATTGACAATGATTTTTGCTGCCATCGCCCTTCCTCGAACTTCTGGTAAATTTATTAGTGTACGAATGGCAAGAACGCTTAGCTGACACCTGTCTCAGACTTGAGCATCTACTCGTTCTTGTTCCTCTGGCTGTCCCTCGCTTTCTTCTCGGGATCGTACATTTGGGGCAATGTAAGCTGTCAAACCACATGCACTGCGTATATGCTCATTCGCATCGCAGGGAACGTCTTACGTCTCGTGGCCTCGCCTCAACCCACCGCTCGCCATCCTCTCATACTCGGGCGCCGGGTTCCGATCCCTCGCCAGAGGTCGGGGGTTGTCCATTGAATCGGTCATCCCGATCTTCAAGAGCAAAGGCAAGAATGCTGGCGTGGGGTTAGGGGACAGACCCGCGAGGTACAAGACGGAAGAGGTGGAGCTGGGCAAGAGGAAAGGGGCATTGATCGATTAGGCGACGTGTATCGGTATATCATTTAAGGGAAAAGATGAGGTTAAGCGATTCATTGAACCTGCTGGTGCGGGCGGATGAAGATAAATGTTCCGTTGTCGCGGTTTTCGGTAGATACGCTTTCGGCGCAGGGAGGGCTGTCGGGTCTACCTCTAGTTGGTCGGGGAAGATGGGGGAACTCACAACGGTATATGCATTCATGCATTGTAAAGACGGAGTACAGTAATGAACCCGCTACGTCTCGAGTGGCAAGGAAGAAAGGAGGGGAACTACCTGGAGCATTGCGTTGCTGTTGAGGGAGATGGGTGCCCTGTAGATCAATTACTCATTACCCAATGCTCCTACTCTGTCGATGAGGACTGCTCCATAAGGCCCAGGTCGCGGAGTACCAAAACTACTGGAAGGCTTACCACGCAATCAACTGCAGGTCGCCACGCTGCCATCTTGACGGTCCAAGGTGAATCCATGAGCGATTTGCTTCCGTTCCCCCGCGCCTAAGATGCCTCCGAGCTTCCCCAAAGGTCGCGCTCGTGCCACGTCCGAATTCTTGTATCGTCGTCTTGCATTCTTTCATTCTACTGGACTACTATACACAGCATGGAGAGCATCAAAAGCTCCGCGCGAAGCATAGGCGGTGAGATGTTTGGGAAATGGCTATGGCTATACGGTCTAGGCTTCGTCCTTTGTAAGTGTCGCTCGGAACGAATGGCTTGAATGCGCTATGATTAACCTCCCTGTCAGACAAATATACTCCACTAGGGGGCATCAGGAGCCTGGGAAGCCCTCCTAAAGTCGAATTCTCGGCTCCTCAGATGCAGCTGATCTGCGGGTTTGTCGCGGCAGTCATCACTTTTGGTCTTCTCCGTCTTAGGAGTAGGTTGTTTCAAGTCCCCTGTGGAAATGGGACGTTGAGCCAAGGGCAGGGATCTTCAGCGGAACATCGAAATCTGAGCCAGTCCTTCATGCGGTCGACTGGAGACCATTCCCCTTGATTCGAAAGGACCAATTGTCGCACAATACCGCTTTGTGAGTTGGATCCTTCTCTCTTCTTCCTCGGATATGCTGACTGTACTTCAGATACCGATTTGGCCTTCCCAAGCCTACCGACTGCCTCGGACTGCCCATTGGTCAACACATCTCCGTATCTGCCGAGATCGACGGCAAGAACATTGTGCGATCCTATACCCCTACGACTTTAGATGACGACAAGGGCCATTTCGATCTCGTCGTGAAGGTCACTTTCCGCTCTTAGAGGAATGACTGGAAGAAACCGCTGATGACAGCCCGTAGTCTTATGAGAAGGGGAACATCTCGCGATACCTGAGTCTCTTGACTATCGGTCAGGAGGTCAAGATCAAAGGGCCCAAGGGGAAATTCATCTACACGTGAGTACACATACTGGTCGCTACAGATCGGGAACTCTGCCTGATGATCTTGAGCCAGCCCCGACCTCGCTCCTCACCTCCTCATGATTGCCGGCGGCACTGGTCTCACGCCCATGTATCAGATCATCAAGTCGTCGCTTAAAGACCCGAACGATAAGACAGAGTTGGCCTTGATTTACGCCAACGTCGAGGAGAACGACATCTGTGAGCTTCATCTCGACCCAAAGAAGCGTTCAAGTCAAGCTCACCTATCAACAGTGCTGCGAAAGGAATTGGAGGATCTTGAAGCGGGCTCCAACGGTCGATTCAAACTGCACGTAAGCTAACTCCTGTAGAAGTTTCTTCCAAGAGCTGTAGCTGACACGTTCGTCTAGTATGTCCTCAACAAGCCTCCGGCTGGATGGACCGGTGGCGTCGGTTTCGTCACCCAGGATATGATTGAAAAGCACATGCATGCCGGCGGGGTCGGCAACGCAGAAATCGGCAGGGTTCCCAAAGTCTTGCTGTGCGGTCCTCCTCCGATGATCAATGCCATGAAGTGAGTCTTTCGGGGGAGCAAAAGATGAAGTCATGCTGAGGAGATATACAAGGGTTCACCTGAACACCCTTGGTTTCCCCGCTCCACGAGCCGTTTCGAAGCTCGAAGACCAGGTCTTCTTGTTCTGAGGAATATGTGCTCATTCGACAGCAACTTATTCGCTATAAAAAGCGCCACTTGGTAGAAGGTAGAACCAACCCATGCATCGATATCCTCATGTATGACGCGATCCGCCACATGCAGATTTCACAGATACCTCAGCCGCTCAAAGACTGTTAATTGACTATGCGATTGACTGGACTCTAGCTACTCTATCTCATTCGCCCACTTGGCAACTCTGGCGCGGTCTCTCCCCGCCAATCGAAACTCTTTCTCGTACCCGTTCCCAATGCCGTCCCGATCGCACTCTCGCGGGGGTACCTCGATCTCGGCGACATGTTGTCTGCAGCCTCTGACCCGAGTTCCGAGTCGAGTGTATATCTCTGTGCGCCCGTATGCGGTTCATACAAGGACGGCAGCGTCTGCCCGTCGAGCGAAATGGGTCGGCTGAAATCCTGCCTCGGCGGCGGGGGCAATTGGTGAAGATACTCCTTCCCGTTGTAGTCGTAGATCTCCGAGTCCGTGTCGGCGTCACTCTTCTCTCTTAACCGGTCCGTGGTGGTGGTATACGAAGAGGTGGGCGCCTTTGGAGCCGCCCGGGGGTGGGCAAAGAGGTCAGGATCGGCGAGGTAGTGTGTTTGGGTCCGTGTGTTGCGGGTATCGTCGCTGCCAAACATGTTGAGGAATGATTTCGTTCGACCGGGTGTCTGTTCCTCCCGCCCTGGGGACGAGGACGTCTTGCGACGGTACCGGATCAGCAGGACGAGGAGGACGAGAACGATGACCCCCCCGAGCACACCGCCGATGATGGCGCCCACGTTCGAGGCGTGCTTACTGATGGTGTTGGTGGCGGACGAGGCGGGCGGGGACGCGGACGAGAGCGGAGTCGGGGAGCCGGATGAGGCATTGGAGAGTGCGGAGGAGGAAGGCGAGGAGGAGAAGAATCGGGAGAGGGTGGGTGTCTTTGAAGAGGTTGGGTACGCGGTAAAGCTTGCCGCGGAGGCCGAGGCTTGTGCTGAGGAGGGGGAGAGCGGCTGTCAGTGCATTTCGTAAAGTTCGGGCGGAGAAGACGGACTAGCATTCCAGAGCGAACCTACGCCGTCGAGCTTCAGTTTACGGACGATTCCATTTCGGTTTAGAGGGAACTCACCGTTCCACGGTTTCCAGGCAAACGGCGGAATACTGAGGACGGACTCGGTAAAGTTCAGCCTATGGGTGATGCAGCAGTCAATGCCCCTCTCCGCAATGCAGGGAGCAGACACTAACCCGGTATCGTCATAAGTCTCACACCCGTTCTTCCACACCTCTTCCGCCACCCATCCGCCCTCTCGGCCCAGCTGGCACCTGTGAATCCCAATTCAATCCCGATCACATCAGCGAGGCAGCCCTCATCGATACTCCAACTTCGCTGACCAGGTGCATCCAGCCTACGCCATCCAACTCTTGTCAGCATACGCTCACACAGCTACCATCGCGCGGACGCACCATCAAGTTGTACGCGACGACATTGCATTCGCACGCCGTCTGCGTGCCCGTCGCCTCCTCGGGCGCGTTGTACCTCCACGTCGAGTCGAGGAGCGGCGGTACGTTCACAAACTCGGTGGAGGCCAGACACAGCGACTGCAATTTGGACCAGGCCAGGCTGCACGCGTCGTCAGACGCTCCAACGTTGGCACGAAGCACAGTTGGGAATCTGTCGGAGAGGGACATACCAGGGTGACTCGCCCGAGGGGCCGAAGAGGAACGAGGTAGAGGTGTTGGAGACGCATTGAGTGGTTGTTGTCTGCGAAAGGACGAGCGGGAGACCCAGAGAATAGAGGAGGGAGTGCCACATTGGAATCGGGTTCAGGTGAAGAGCCGGGCTGGAACCTTCATGGTATCGTCGAGCGAGGGCTGACAGAACGGATACCAAGCAAAAACAGACGACAAGGTATCTTGCGAGCGAATGGTCAGAGAGGAGCGGGCGTATTTGATGATGTTGCCCTCCTTTCTCTAGATGGTCGCCTCCTTTGTTCTCGCAACGAGGCGAACTCTATTCAAGAGCTTCAATCCAAGGAAATGTGGAGACGTCGGGTCACAGCGGTCCACATCACCGAAATCAACCTTTCACAGATGTGAATGAGGAGGAATACATATATGGACATGCATGGTGATTTCGTATCTCGTATGGAATTCTCTCTATCGTAAAACATGTATGTCAACCGCTTCATCTATAATACTCGCTCATTCTCCCAGTCTCGCAACTCTCAAGCATCGCATCGTTTCCTTCGCCGCGCCCGAGTGGTTGTTGATTCCCCCAAAGAACGATTTCGAAGCCTCTCTCAATTCCTTTTCCAGCGCAGGGGGCACATCGTCGGAAGAGTCCGACGAGGATCCAGGCGAATCAGCGTGGCGTGAAGATGGCGGTGAAGATGCCGAGGAGTACCCCGAATCGACACCCGAGGAATATGCTTCGGACAAGTCGTCCTCGGTGGGAGCTGTGAATGTGAGAGTAGAAGGGAGAGGGTAGACGGATTGGGATAGAAGAAGATGTTGTCCGCCCGGCTATCTCTACGTCAGCACAGGTCTTGGTTGGACAAAAAGAACACCCACGTGATCATCCAAGTAACCACCGGCGTCAACAACACACCCCTCAATGATCAAGAGCACCCTCCTCCGTCTGGCACCATTACCACACTTGATCCACTCGCCATGTCGCTTTCGGATCTCTGCCCTGCTCCAGACCGGCAACTCTTCGAGCGGTTTGACTTTCTCCTCTTGCGAAAGGTCTGATACTAGTCGCCCAGCGTGAGCCATGTGAACATGGGCTCTCGCTTTGCGAACAGCCGACTCAGGTGTTCGGGCCATGGTGGGGACGAAGGGGGTGTAAAGGTGGAGAAGATGGATAGCCCATTTAGATGGATCCCAATCGCTGATGGCAAGATTAGCTTGGCCAGTGAAGCGGGAATTCGCGTCACTCACGCTGGATGGGGTCCATTCCTGAAATCCTTGCTATAAAAGAGATGATGTTAGCTTTGACGCACTTCTCGGACTCCGAGGTACACCTACGGGAACGCATGATGAAAGCTGGAGTCGAAAAGAGGTCAGTTGTAGCTTTACCGCGAGGTTGTACGACGGTGACTAACTTGTGATTGCCCTCTCCAGAAGTCAACAAAGCCAATAGCTGACCAAGTCAATGAATATTAGCGATGTTGAGGTTGTCAAATGGGCCGGCTAAACGCACATAATTGCCCCTCGCAGTGACCTCCTCGGTATATGGCTGAAGTCCGGTCCAGTGCGCTAGCGAGTTGATGCAAAAGGTAGTATGCCTATGTGGGCAATCAGTCGAGAGCCTATGGAAGTGCAAGGAGCGCCTTACCAAATGAGCAATCGAGCTACAGCACCACCCCAAACCAAGCCTCCAATACCATCCCCCCAGCCCAAGTAGGCCACCAAAGCTGGAAGGGCAAGTCCGGAAAGCAGAGCAATAGGGATGTAGTGTTTGTGCTGGAAACGTACGACTGGAAGTCTTGAGCTAGATTCGTGGTGACATCTACAGGCACTCACCCGGATCTGACTCCAGATCTCCTCTCTCGATCAAACGCATTCGAGAGTACGATGGTTTGCGGAAGATCCAACCACAATGAGAGTAGAAAAGACCTCGGGTCGACGAGTAAGGGTCGTGTTCGGGGTCATCGGTGAATCTCCAGGGTAGAGGTGTGAGCGATCAACTCGTGTGAGTAGCGAGAATGTGACAGGTGAGACGAGGGGGTAATTGTCTGAGAGCAACCAAGATTGAGAGCTACGAACTTTGGGAGAATAAAAAGGAGCTGAGAGGAAGGAAGGAAGAAGGTTGGTCACAAGACGACAAACAAGAGGTCTGATGAGGATGGAGAGCGGAGCCCGAAAGGTGAAGGAGGAGTAGGATACACGCCAAGAGGCAAAGGGGGGAAACGAGAGATGCATACGTAGACGAAGGAAATCGGAAAAACAAGGAACAAGCAACAATAGAGGGGAGACAAAAGCTCACCTGTGGTGCAGTCGATGCCTCAGCACCCACCACTTGATACTCCCCTGGAAACCCATGGATCCCATCCAGGCCAAGGCCAGTCGAAGAGGGAGGGTAGCAGTGAACGCCCGGTGCGACCATAATCGGTGGTATCCTGTGAACGCCACTCTTTCAGCCTATGAGAGAAGGTGAAAGAGGGACATGGGACACCAACCTATAGTAATGCTGTATTGAAGAGAGCAGCAGAGTCAGCTTTAGACAGGGAACGAGGGGGAAGAGACGAGATGACGAACCCGAAACTCGCCAGCTGCCAGCTCACGAAACATAGCAGCGCGGTCTGCCAGCTCAGCTGAGAGATGGGAGAGAGGTAGACGACTCCCGCGACGGCGTAGATGTGCATAGCTGCGCCAGGTTAGAACTGCAGCGGGAGAGGTGGAGAGGGGGAAGACGTACAGATGAATAGGATGGCATTTGCTGTTTCCTTGGCGTCAGCTCAACAAACTCAGGTGAGGGATGAGAGAAGACCTACACCACCAGATATCCCCCTTCTTGGGCGATTGGCGGGTGGCCACTCCCTCTGCGGAGGAAGCAGGGGGAAGTGTAGAGACGGAGCTCATGGTGATAGGTGTGACGTATCTCTGAGGGAGGAGTGCTTGGTCTGCCTTCGAGTATAGGAAAGATAAAGGTAGGAGCCAACGCAGGGCCAATGGTGATGGTGGAAAATGGGAGTAGTAACAGAGGAGGTGAAGTAGCTGTTGCCGATTTTTATACCGAGTACTCAGTGGGACTTTGGTGGGAAATGACGGAGTTGCGTCGTTCGTTCCTGAAACCACGATCTCGGTCGATCGATTGGGGGAACGGAAGCAGATAGGTGGATCTCCCCAATCTGTTTGGAACTATGCGCGAGGGCGATAGGCTGTCTATGGCGACCGTATCCTATGAGAGTGAGAGCCAGTGGTGTGACCTTAGGTTCATCCCAACCTCCGCCGACCCGATTCATCGACGCTGCATTCCTCGGCATCGGCAGTCCGGGGTCAGTCCCGAACCCTGAACTCAAACCCCACAGTGGATTCCTCTTGGATTCACAGAGATCGATAACGACGTCTCGACCTGGACCGCATCCACAGTACACCCCAAGCCTAGACCTCCGTGACGCCCATCTCGTCGTCCACCTCCGAGATCCTGCTCACACCGCTCTGCTCTTTTTCAATCCGTACCAGCTCGTCCACCTGCTCCCGCCGCGTATCTTCGCCCTCTTCGCCTTGCAGCAGGGATACTAGGCGCTCGATAGCTTCTTTAATCTGCATTCAAGTATCAGTACGGCATATAGATCGCCCGGTCTACCGGAGGTATCTGGATACGCACAGGCTGATCTTGCTCCACCTTATGCGCTTCTCGGACCACCACATAGGCGCCTCGCTTCCTCAGCGCTTGTCGTCCCGTATAAGCTGCAGCAGACGTGAGCCGTGATGACCCGACATTGAAGTAGCTATGGCCGACTTACTGGTCGAAAGCAAGAGCAGGATCTCGACACACATCATCCGAAGGACGGTATCTCTCTCTCGCTGCTTCGTTGGCGGCAAGAATTGAAGGGTGGATGGTAACAGATCCATGTCCTGAATGTGTCGTCAGCGTTCTGGTCTTGCCCGATCGCCTGGCTAGCTGACACCCACCTCGTCGTCGTATTCCTCCGGTCCCATCAACGGCGACAGTACCCAAGGGAGAACGTCTACACCTTTCACGACTCTCGACGGGTCGGACGGCAGCTTGACACGGTCATCTGCAGGCCCCTCATCAGCATGCACCTCCATTGCCGATGCCTTCCGAGCTGCTGGCCGAAAAGATAGATCACATCGCCGAGGCGCGAGTTGAGCTTATCCTCTCGGCGTTGCACTCCGCTTCACTCACCCTCCGAAGCCAGCAGCCAGCCCATACTGGCCCTGTCCATCGCGCAGTTCTTGATACATCCCAGCGCACCTCCTCTCCGGATTACATTCTCGTGTTCGGTATACACAACGATCTTCGACAGGAGTGGCTCGTCCGTCTCTTCCTGTTTCGCGCTGAGCGGCGCAGGGAATGGCGGCTGCGGCGTCAGCAGCAGATGCCGTGTCGAGGGGATCTGGCGAAGAGATGTCAGATCAAATGTGGTTTTTATGTGACCAAAAGGGTGAAGAACGACCCACCATGGAGATGTTTGCAAAGACCGAAGCGAGGAAATGGCAGTCGCCCTTCCGTTTCCCCTTGTTGTCTTTCGTGCCCTCGATCGCACCGTCCTCAAAGGCCTGCACCAACGCCCGGATACCCTCGATCTCGCGCTCGCCCTCTTGTCCAACCTCCGACCGCTGCCCAAAGGACGGATCACGGTAGTCTGCGTGCACCGAGGAGGAGGCGGACATGCTCGCTGGGAGGAAGTATGGCGGGTAGATTTTCGACTCGGGGAGCGGGATGAGAGGGATGGTGAGAGATGTAAGCTGGGCGATGAGGGATGGGTGGGAAGAGATATTGGAGAGGAGCATGCTGGTCAAGGGGGAGAGGGGGGATGTTGCGTTCTATGACGAATTCAGCGTTCCGCGTTCTGCGCTGAAATGCCAAGAAAAGTAAGCTCACGGCCGTATACGAGATCAGCCAGATGAGAAACTCGTTGTCCATGAGATGTTTTGCTACTGCTAGCGTGTCGGTGAGATTGATCAAGGCCGAGAGAGCGTCATGAGCAATCACCTGGCCGAGTCGTCCATCAACATCCCCTCTTCAGCAACTCTCCACCTCCCCAACTCACCGCCTGATCGCGACACAGCTCTCCCAGATCCTTGATCGCCTTGACCTTCTTCTCGTCCTCCTCTTGCCCCTCCTTGCGCTTTGCGCCCCCAAGTCCACCTCCACCACCATTCGTCCCCGCAAAACTCGAAGGGATGAAGATATGTCGCTGCGGCGAGTTTTTGGGGGTCTGGCCGAGCAGGTTCTGGAGCGCAATCTGTCTCGCGGACGGATTAGGCGAAAGCAGGAACTCGAAGAGGTCGGTCAGGGATGCCATTCTGTTTACAATATGGTATGGATCGTCTCGTGGAAATTTCAAGGGAGCGAGTGGTTGCTCCTCGTCGACTCTCCCACGGTGGACCCGCTTCCCCCTGGGTCCTCCTCAAGGTGTTTCCTGCCTTGCTCTCTTGGTCTATGCTCCCTCGACACTGCTCTCTACACCTCCTTGCATCGAGAGCATCCCGCAAGATTTCATTTTTCAACAGACTACGCGATCCCCCGGCCCCGCTCTCGTCTACTGGCTCCTCCGTATCACACTCTTCCCTCTCCACCATGAACGCCTTTCGTCCCACCTCCAAGGACATTGAGCTCGTGTCCCCGCCGCCAGACTCCATCTCCAAGATTGCCTTTTCGCCCGTCCAGGACATATTAGCCGTCGCGAGCTGGGACAACAATGTAAGGCAATGCGCAAGTGGATTCTCGTAACTATTACTGATGCATCCAATATCAGGTCCGACTTTATAACGTCAATGCTCAAGGCCAATCCGAGCCGAAATCCATGTACGCACACGAAGGTCCCGTGCTGGACCTCTCGTGGTCAAAGGTCAGCTAGCCCAAGCGCCAACGATGTGGTTGGAAATGGAGCTGACGTGAGGTTCAGTCCGGTCAACAACTCTTCTCATCAGGATGCGACAACGCCGCGCGAATGCACGACTTGACGACGGGACAGACCACCCAGGTCGCCGCGCATGATGCGCCTATCAAATGTGTAGAATACGTGGACATGCCCAATGGATCAGGGGGAACCGGGATCCTGGCGACAGCGGGTTGGGATAAGAAGCTGAAGGTTCGTTTTGCATTGCCTCCGAAGAGGGGAACTTTGTGCTGAGAGAATGACCACCAGTACTGGGATCTGAGAGCGCAAGCACCGGTCATCACTGTCGATCTGACGGACAGGGCGTACGCGATGGATGTCGCCGGTAACACTTTGGTCAGCTACGATTTGGTTGGTCGATCAACAAGCAGGAGAGCTGATTCGCGACCGCGACACAGGTGCTAGCGACGGCCGACAGGCAGATACATATTTGGAACCTTACGAATCCCACGCAGAAGTTTAGGGTGAATTTCGGCCGTCCATCTCAATCATCGAAGCTATAGCTGATCCCTTCCCATTGTAGAGTTTGGAGTCGCCACTGAAATGGCAAACGAGGGATATCCAGTGTTTCCCGACGGCAGAAGCGTATGCGGTCGGCAGTGTGGAGGGCAGGATTGCGATACAGTACGTGGAACAGCTGGGAGCGAGTTCAAACCGGACAGCTGATTCCCGATGTAGATACGTCGATCCAGCTGAGGAAAAGTATATTCTGTCCGCTATTTCGCTCTAACTCATACGTACTGACTTCCACTGCAGGAAAAATTACTCGTTCAAATGCCACCGTATCGATATACCGAACGGGTCGATGCTCAATACGCCCGCGACGACGGGTTCCCAAAATGTCTTTGCCGTCAACACCATCTCGTTTCACAAGGTTCAGGGGACGTTCTGCACGGGCGGTGGGGATGGTTCGCTCTCGTTCTGGGACGGATACGCCAGGACGAAACTGAAGTGTATGTCTGCTCTTCAAGTGCTCAGGTAGCCGTAGTCTAATGAGCTCTGCAGCCTTCCCGGCAAAAGAGATCAACAATGGCGACCCGGAAGCGAGACCACCTGTGTGGGGCACCCCAATCGTCTCGACGTCGTTCAGTCACAATCACGATATACTCGCTTAGTGAGTAGCCTTCGCCCTTCATGTTCAAAAGCCTTCTTAATCATGGGACTTCAGCGCGCTCTCATACGACTGGTCAAAGGGACACTCTGGCGTCCCGACGAATCCAGTCACGAAGGTCATGCTCCACCCCGTCAAGCCGGACGAGGTCACGAAGAAGGTCAAGAAATGATACAAAGAGGGGCGGGGTGTCCGTAGACGAGTGGCAAGAGTGATTGAAGAGACAGTGGAGGAGGGGAGGCAGTGCGTAAAGAGGACTGGATGGGGAAATCGGGTGGGCATCGGGTGAAGGGAGACCCGTGTGGTTCTGTAGGTAGCATATATAGCGTCCATATGATCGGTTGGTTCATGCATCATCTATGAAACCTTTTTGACACTTTTCGTCATGGCGGCCGGACAGCCGCGACCCCTCCTTTGATGCGCAACTCGCACTGGTCGAGCTTGCCACCTTGACGATCCATTCTCCTGCCGTGAGGAGCGCAGCTTGAAACGCACAGGTGAAGGAGAAGGGAACGATCGCTGCTCCGTAGGCCGTACACTGTGGTGTAAAGCCAACAAGACACACACCGATCGACTCCTTCTCGCTCGCAGAAGCACCCCCCCAAGCTTCGCTCTCTCTTCCTCCTCCCGCTCGGCAATCATCATAGTGCAGCCAACATCCAACATGCCAGAAGACGTCGTCGTTGCCTTTATTCAGAGACTCCTCCACAACCAGGTAAGGTGGGGTGGTGGTCCCCTTTACGTACGGGCAGACAGTGATCGTCGCTGACGCCCGCAGTGCCGCTACGTCGGGATCTACCAGCCTGGTAGGTCGTATTCTGATCCACTTCGAGTCGGCGCTGAGCGGCGTCATGGTCCATGCAGGCGAGTACCAAGGCGACTCGTACCGCGTCGTCTTGCCCGAACCGCGGGGGCTCGGGCGCGGGCCAGGAAGGGGCTACAATGGAATGTACGAAGCCGTCCTGCTCGAGACGTACGTGCGTGCGGACATCGATAATCTCTTGCGCGCGATCGTGTCGCTGGTGAGTACATACATGTGCCTCTTTGCGAAAACGAAGGAGAAGGCGTGCTGAGGATGTGCGTTCTCGTAGGAGGGGACCGACGGGCTACGAGCGGTCCGACATGTCAACCCTGGACTGCCGGACGAGGGGCTGCGACTGGTCTGGGAGGGGGATGCGGAGAGCGCGAGGGAGATAAAGGCTTGGGGGAAACGATACCAGGCGAGTGAGGGAAAGGTTGACGGTGGAGAGAAGTACGAGACACATGAAGGGATGGAGGGGATGGAGTACAACGGGCAGTGGGAGGACGCAGAGTAAGGTGTGTGCTGCAGATACATACGATCGTGGGCGCGATTGTAGATAATATCATCATCTTATGCCATGCCATGCAATGCCTGCGACCGACGATCCCTCACAGCTTTCCCTGTTGGTACCTCCACCATATCTCGGGGGCAAGCTTCCAGTCCTGACGCAAGAGGGAGGGATGGAACACGTTGAAATCGAGCTTCTCCAGTCGCTTCAGATAGTTCTCGGCGGGTACCTTTGGCGTCCTTCGTTAGTTGGAGAAGGCGACTAACGTCTTGCACCACGCACCGCAGAGAGGAAGAGCGGCATGACAGAGCCCGGGACGACCTTGCCGTTTGTCTGCTTCAGATCGCGGCGGGCGGTAATCAGCTCGTCCATCCCGCGCGTCCCGATCTCCCAACACGCGTCTTTCAGTCCCTTGGCGTCGGTGCGTCTGCGCAAGACTTCCTCCTCGACGACGCCGTGCTTGAAACATATCTCGGATGGGATATTGATGGTGCGCTTTGAGGCGACGAGGATGGGCAGGGTGCGAAGGAGGGAGACGGTGGTGAGGAGTGTGGAGAGGTGCGAGAGGGTGTGCGAGATATGGGCTGTTTCCGGAGCCGTGGGCGGGAGAAGCAGGGGGAGTGGGCCAAGGAGGAGCGAGGTTGAGAGTGGGGAGTACGTCGAGAGATGAGCGTCGAGGGTCGTGGCAGATGGAGGGAGAGCAAGGGTCTTGGCCTTGACGAAGCGTCAATTGCCATATGCGCCCCGTTCAATAGGCCAAAACTCACTCGCACGTCGATCAGTTGACTGAGGTAGTATTTCTGGACTGGCCGTTCCCTCTTCATTTCCGCCAGCAGGGCGATGACGGGATGCTGTGCTACCACTTTCCCCTTTCTCTCCGGCGCGAATATCGACGCCAGCGAGTCCCGCCAGAACTGGAACCGCATCCCAGCAAGGGCGGGCTGCGTGACAGTCGTCGAAACGAGATGCAATTCGAGCTGTCCACCTGTCAGAACCGATGTACTTTCGACGTTTCATATCGACCCACATTGAACGCTCGCCAGGCGAGCCACCAAGAACGCTCCTTCTTGGGCCAAAAATACGAGCAGAGCCAAGCGTCCGGATCGAGTCGGCGGACGAGGGACGAGCAGTATTCCAGAGGCGCTTGTGGGCCGCCAGTCGATGTGGAAGCGACTTTGGAAGCATGGCGCCGGCTGGTCGGTCGAAGGGATGTAAGAAAGGAGTGACGCAGCGCCATTGGAGTGGATATACACTTTGACATGGCGGTGGAGATGGGGGAATGGGTTGAGAGATTTCGGACCTCGATCGAAGACGGAAGTATTTCACAACAACAAGGAAAGCGGGAATGTGGCGATGGATAGGGGAATGGCCCAAATTGCGTCGATCTGGAGGAGGCGACCGCGGTCTAGAGACGCCGAACCGTCTTACAACTACCAAAGCTATGGCTTTCAGCTCACTGTCCAAGCTGGGCTTGTTGAGTATCCTTCGGGAAAGGGGTGCTCCCGACCCGCTCGCTCGGCTTCGCGGACTGGATGTCGCAACGTCGCTCACCTGGTCGTGAGCTGGAAATCAGGCGACCTATTGATCTATCTGCCTATGGCGACGCATCTATCTGAAAATACACCATCAGTATCTTTCCAAGAAGGACCAAAGGAGTGTTTAGTGTTTCCGGTGCGCTCAGACTAAACAAGTTGAGTGATAGTCTACCTGACGACCACTTGTTTCGGACTATTTTCCGGTTACGACTCAATCACTTTCCTTGATATCCTTCTGCATCTGTCAAATGGTACTTACGCACACATACCAGCAGCCCATGTCGACCACCTATCAAGACAGCTTCGTCTCGACAGACAGCTCGACGACTTACCCCTCGAGCCTATCGAGCCTCCCTTCACTCGCTCTCGGTCTGCACAATTCTCCCACTGCGCTCAAACGGTTGGCAAACATCAAAATGAACCCTCCTCGAGCTCTTCGCTCCACTGACTCTCACTCCGCGCTGCGGGAGGAAATCGTTCCAAGCAGTCCGGACAATAGCGTAAAGCTGTCGGAGCAGAGGGCAAGATTGCGTCCAACTTCTGCGATAGCGAAGACAGCGACGACACCGAGGGTTGAGCAGAGTTCACTGCGACCGAGAATATCGAGAGCGAACTTGATCTCGAGGGAAACAGAGGGACAAGGGTCACCTAGGATACGACGGGCGAGCTCACCTAAGGGCGAAGATAGGAGAGCGAGACCTGCTCCTGCGCAGCAGATACAACCCCTATCTACTGGTCAGCAACCATCATCGGCGAATCCAGTGCCGCCTGAAGAGACGCCGTCACCATCCAGGACCACGGGACGACTTTCAGCTAAAACACAGAGACCGTCGTCTGCGCCCCAACGGCCTCTGTCGATAGAGCAGCGATCGACGTTGTCGGCCAAACAAACACCTACTTCCTCCAAGCACCCGCAGCCCCATCCCAAAGCCACTGCATCTCAGCCGCTCAGAAATCCTGCTCCTCTCGTCCACCAACCGTCCGCCTCATCTCAGCGGACGTCCGGTGCTTCCGCCAACGACACCCGTTCTATCGCTATACCTCGCGCTCCCCAAACCAGCCCCACACAGGGCACCCTTCGACCGCCCTCACAACAGCCCATCGGGAAGAAACAAGCTCTTCCCACTAAAATGAACCCGCCTCCCTCGCCCACCGGGACAGCAAGCACCATGGCGGAGGATTGGGAGGCAGAACTCCAGCGCAATGCGCAAAGGTTTGATGAGATGAGTTTGGCGGGAAAGGCAAAAGAGCGGGAAATGCGACGGGCGAAAGCGGAGCAGAGGGAGAAGGACCGCGAGTGGGAGCGCAGTGGGACGTGGGATGCGCGAGACCAGGCGCGCGAGGCGGAGGAACGTACGCGGCGGGACGTCGGCAGAGAGATTGGCGAGTCATGCCCATCTTTCTCGGATCTTCTCACGCTAACCCTCGGACAATCAGCATACCCCCCATCGATGCCTCGGATCCCGATCCGAGCGGCGCCAAGTGGCGTGACCTCCATTCACGTTGGCGTTCGACCCCGCCTGCACCCTTCTCATGCCTCCGTCTCGATGGAGCGCAATCAACCCGACGCGACGATGCCTCTTCCCCTCTTCTCCCCTCTGGGCGCTTCACAATCCACCAATCTCCCCGACAGCGCACCCTCCGCGCCTGAGAAGGACGACACATTCAGAGGCAGCTTCAATCAACTCTATACGTCTGAGTTGGCAGAGAAGGCGAAAGAAGAGTTTGAGAACTGGAAAAAGAAGAAAGAGGAGCGTGAGGGCGGGATTGGGGAGAACAATTCCGAGGGAGTCGGGCTGTGGAACCCCAAGGACCGGATGGTCGCTCGACCGGGGAACATCGAGGGTATAGCCCATTCGGATGGGTACGAGTCGCGGGCTGCGCCTGTTCCTCCCATGGACGAAAACGCACAAGAGTACCAGCGGGGCGGATACCCTTACCCGTATCAAATGGACCCAAACATGTACATGGGCTATGACGGGAACGGGAAGATGCCACAGCAGGGATATCCCGGTCCTTTCTATGGGCCACAGGGCTATTGGGACCAGGACGGGTACTGGTGGCCCATACAGGGAGATATGATGGGCTACGGCGGGGACATGGGCAGTGAAGAGGGCTCAAGAGCAGGGTCCGAAGAGGCGATTGCCAACGAGACCAAGAGAAACGCAGGGTATGTCTCCATGTCGTCTCTCGATTCGACCAACAAGCTGAAATGAACGACAGGAAAGCAGTCCAGTTTGTCGAGCCTGAACCGGTGGGAAAGGCTAGGAAAAGGGCGTCTCGGAAACAACTCGCCGAGCCGGCTATGTCGCAGGAAGAAATGCAAATGGCCTGGGAGGAACAGTGAGTGCTCATTTCCCGCTTCCTCTGTTCAGCCCCTCCTTTCGCCTCTTTGAAGGAGGTACCCTTCCCCAAGGAACGCCTCCCCCTTTTTTTCCGTCTAGTCTGCGTCTCGCTCTCCTTTCTTCTCGAGCAGAAGAAACGGCACTCGCCCTTTTCCAACCTTTCATTCCTGTTTTCATCTCCTTCATACCCCCTCAACTATTTCTCATCCTTGGTCTCCGATCCTTATCAATCATGTTCGGCACTACCCCACCCTTGCACCCATCCGCCCTTCCGGGAATGGATAACGCGATGGCGTACCAGCAACCCCAGTTCCAGCCGCCACCGGCAACAAGCTATGGTGGTGTTGGATTTGGACTGAGTGGGTATGGGGCAATGGGAGGTTCTCCCATGCAGGGAGGTTTGGGGGTAATGGGTGGCATGGGAAATATGGGAAATATGGGAGGTATGGGAGGCATGGGAGGCATGGGAGGCATGGGTGGCATGGGAGGCATGGGGCACGTGGGCGGGATGAATGGCATGCCAGCCATGAGTCAGTACGGCTGTGGTGGGATGAGTCAGATGCCAGGAATGGGGATGACTCCTGGCTCTCGCCCCATGATTCCTGGCTCGGGACTAGGGGGAAACGGGTCTATGGGTCTGGGTCTCGCCCACGGCAACGGCAACGGGTTGGTTACTCCTTTCCCACATGATTTTACCCATCATGGTTTCGCCACTGTCATTCTCGTTCTTTTTCTTCTTTCCCCTCCTTTCACCATCTCCACGGGGCATGACGAACCTTGAAGGGAAGACGAGATCGCTACTTTTATTTCTCGCCACCTGTTCTTCTCCTCTCTCGCTCCACTTACTCGTCCGAGTCGACGCTGACTCTCCTATTCCACCCTCATTAGGAATAGCATGATGAACATGTACAGCCCGTACTCTCAGATGATGGGCGGCTACCAGATGCCCCAGCAGGGGTACAATCCGTATCTCCAACAGCAATTACAACCACAGATGATGCACGCGCAGTCTGCGATGGGCGGGATGGGTGGCGGACAGGGGGACAGCCTCCAGCCGTACGATGCGGGCAAGATGAAGCAGGGTCGTCTCGGCTTGTATGGATATCTCGAAGGACGAGGCGAGTCATTCCGCATGTTCACCACTCTGCTCTTGACATTTCTGATATCCTTGCTCTTCAGAATTGGCAGGCCCTCCGCCCGGCCAACTTCCAGCCGGGGTCCAGCCCTCCTCCTCGCCACCCAATTCCGGATCGACGATGGGCGGCGCGTCCACTCCATCGCCAGTCACGCCTCTCGCCCATTCGCACTCGTACGGATCGGCTCGCGCCACCACCGCCGCTGGAGCCGGATACTACGGTCCCTCTTCCGCCCTCTCCTCCCAAAACCCCGGATGGGGTCAAGGCAACCTCCGAAAGGCAAGATATGATGGAAGTTAGTCCCCTTTTTCTGTCCTTACTCTTGAAACAAGCTCAAGATCGTTGACATCTTTCTTCTCCTGATCACAAAACCTATCCTCCAAAATATTGACTCACCCATTCCACTCATGATACACCTACCAAAAATGATCGAAAACATGAAAAACATAGAGGCGTCGGGGAAGGAAAGGATGGTTCAGGCGGACTTGGATACCCCTTATCCGAGAACGAAACTGAATCGGGCGGGAACCGCGTGGACGAAGTACGAGGCAGAGAACGAGGTGGCGAGTGGGATCGAAGGCAGGATGGGGATGCATCATCGACGAGCGAGAGAAGGCAAGATTTGAAGCGCGAGTCGGCCGTGGCAGGGTGTTTGAGTTTCAGTTCCGTACCGTGATGACAATCTATGTATTCTGTGCATCGTGTCCGACAACGGCAAGTCGCACGAAGGAATCGGAAAGCTGATCGCAGATCCGCTGGTCGCCAAGAGCTTTGCCGGAAGACGAAAGTTGCACGCGAGCGGTGCACAGTGGAACGCGTAAGATATAACGTACATCTCCAATCTACATGATCCCCTCGCAAGCTGTATTCGCAGAACAAGAGCCTTTATTTGGGAGTTGGTGTCCAGCCCACGGGTTTCTTCTTCCTTCCATCGCTCGACGTTCCACCTCCCCATCCCGCCTCCAACTCCATCACTTTGCTCCGACTGCTGATCCCCAACCCGGTGCTCGGCGTGGTCGATCGGTCCAGCAACCGCTTCGCAGCAGGCGTCAACGCGTTCCTCTTTGGCGTCGCCGTCGGAGGTCCCATGTTTCCCCGTACGCTCTTGTTCCCTCTTTCGGCCATGCTTCTGAGCTTGTCGGTTAGGTTAGGCGTCTTCGGCTGGAACTGCGAGTTTCGCGCCGAGATCGACTTGGAGGCTTTGTTACCGAGCATACGGCCAAGTTCGTCACGCCGCTTGGTCTCGGGGAGCCGGAAGGACGGGGTGGAGAGGTCGAGCGGATCGTCAGACCCGTCGAGAGCGCGTGGCGTGGAGAGGAGGGTTCCCCAGGTGAGGAGAGAGGGAAGGGAGGAGGGTTCGGGCGAGGGATTGATAGGTAGGAGGGGGTACGAGTTGATTGTCGGCATCGACGGGTTGGCATTCGGTCGGTCTGGTCGTTAGTAAGCGAGGTGTCTGATTGAGAACTGGACTGAAATACATACACGGAGTTCCTTTGACAGCGGCATCGACCCAACTTCGAGCAGGGGATGAGCCACGTCGACTCGAGCCTGCTTTCGAAGCAGAAGGGACATCCTCGTCGTCGGGTAGTCTGGTGTTGGAGTGTGAAATAGCAGGCGGGGCCTGCCGCGCCTTGTCCATCGAGAGCTTCGAATCGGTACTTTTTGCCACGACAGCGGCATACGGTAGGACGTGGGCATCCGCGGGGTAAAAGAAGTTGTTTCTAGCCTGTAATGATGAAATTGGAGTCAGTTCCAAGTGTCACGCATACAAACACCAACAACTGACCTTGTAGCCCCATAAATCAGCTCCGCTACCCCCCAGGCTAACCGTCTCTCGCTCTTCGTCCCCCATGACCCGTTTTTCGAGTTCGCTTCGCCTCGAGCGTTCTTCCTCCCCTCGTCCACGGCCTTCTCCACCTCCATCGGCAACATCTCGATGCGGGACGACAGCGCCGTCAGCAGACGAGATCAGCGCGGTCGTCGGTAGCCCAGCAGTCGTCAAAGCGTGGTGAAGGGGATGAGACGGCGGTAGAGGTTCTTCAGACAAAGCCGGTGGCGGAGGCAGTGGAAGAAGAGATTCTGACGATTTGACGAGAGCCTTCGATGACGACTCAGATGTGGGGACCAGCGCAGTTGAGTCGCCCGAAGTCGCGTCTTCGGCGGTCTCGACTAGTATGGTATCTGAAGCTGAAGATACCGTCGATGACACGACCGCGTCTGTCTTCTTCGCTTCGATCATTTTGATGTCCTTCCAAGCTTCCCCGACGTCTTTCTCTTTCCCACCTTCCGCGAGACCGCCGATCAAACGTCGGCCCTCCCCATTGACCATCCATTGCCCACTCGTTGCCCGATCCAGAATCAGTCGCCGTTTGTCCTCTCCTTCCAGCCTCCTCATTTCCGCCTTCTTCTCGGCCTCCCATGCCCATCCCCACCTTTCTTCTTTTCTTCTCCTGTTTTCTTCGTCGACAATTTGTACGAAACTCGCATTGTCTTCACTGGTATAGTTGCGTTGAAAAGCGTCGAGCGGTAAATCGTCTCGCACGGGCGGAGGTCGCATCGGACCTTTCCCCTTCTTCTTTTTGGAGGGCGGAAGAGGTCCGTCGTCCAGTTCATCGTAGTCGCGGCTGGTCGGTCTGCGGCGAGTGGATCCTTCGCCATTGTTCATCATGGGTGTATCCCATCCCCGCGCTCCGATAGGAGTCTTTCTTGGTCCACCTGGTAGAGAAATGTAAGGAGTCCCCATCATCTCCAGCTCCCTCTTCCTTGCTCTCTCTCCGTCATTATCGTGTTGTTTACTCCCGCGGTTGCCATCCTCCTTCTCCTGAGCTAGAGTCGCGAGTTTTCGGATACTGGAGGAAAGGAGTTCAGGATCGTTGGTCGATAGAGCCGTGAGGTACTCGTTGGTGGCATGCAATTGAGGGAGATGCGGGAAGAAGTCTCGCGTGATGATGTGCGACAATGAGGCTGTATAGGTATCTTCCTGTGATCAGGTCGTCAGCTGTAGTAGAAAGGAGGGGGAGCGACGACTTACATCAAGGACTTGCTGCTGATACAAGGATCTTTGACCGATCTTCGGACCCGCGATGAGTGTCTGTGGACCCGTTCGAGGGACGAGAGCATTGGCGTCGTCCGCCATGGTGTTGAAACGATGGGTATAGAGTCGAGTAGCCTTGGGATGACACTATAGGATTTAGGTGGCAACGGTGCTCTAGTAGGGGGGTCAATTAAAGGTGGAGGTGGATAAGTCGTTTAGCTCGCCTAATACAAACAGCCGTCCTTCGAACCTCCTCTATCGCTTGTGACTGTTGCCTTAGCATCCCTATTGTACACCCTTCGCGACCCTCCACATAGACAAAGAGAGGCCGTATATTCAGTATCATCCTAATCTCTTTGTGCGAGAGACCTCACCATGACAAAAACTACCGTGCGCGTGGCTCTCTTGCTATGCGACACCCCGGTAGGTGCTAGCTCGACCGAGAATGCTGGTACTGAGTAAGCTTAGCTACCTGCCGTAGTCGCCGAAGACGGAGAATGTGAGCGAGACTAACATGTACCGACATCATGCTAAAGTGGATCCGTCCATCGTTTAGATGATAGTATCTACACACGATTTCTTCTCGCAGCTCTTGCCTCCTATCCAGACCAGGAAATAGCCAAGAACGTCAATCTGATAGTGGACGCGTATGACGTGGTCACCAAGATGGACTACCCATCCGCAGACCAACTTGTGGCAGGAGCTGAGAGCGCCTACGATGTTGTCATGATGACCGGCTCACGTGAGTTTCTCTTCCTCGACATACTCGCAAGGACGTTTCACGGGCGATTCTACGCTGACACTCACCTCTCTAGGCCATACTGCTCATGATATGTCGAATCCGTTCATTCCGCCTCTCATTAGCTATATCCGAGAACTTGGAACGTCCCCGAAGACGCAGCACATCAAAATCGTGGGATTCTGTTTCGGCCATCAGATCATCAGTCTGGCGATGGGGGGAACATGTGAACCAGGGAAGAACGGATGGGAAATCGGAGTCTACGGCTGTGATACCACGGAGGAAGGAAAGTATTGGTGGTGTGGCGATGTCGAAGGACAAGGTGGAGATGAAAGGGTGGTAAGTGTACAGCTTCTAGGTCGAAAACCAAACAAAAGCTGAGCATAATTCATCACGTAGTATGTTGAGCAGATGGTAGGTCTGAGAACCGACTAGCAGGGGAGGTCTAGTGCGCCTGACGACGTCCGTCATCTCTAGCACCGCGATTACGTCCCCTCTGTCCCACCCTCCTTCCACCTTTTGCTCACTACCCCGAAATACCCTGTCCATTCTATGTACCTACCTCACCCAGCTTCCACCCCATCAAAACCCTTGGCTCGGATCTTCAGCATCCAAGGACATCCCGAGTTCACTCCCTCCATCGTCTCTCACATGATTGATGCCCGATCGGCTTCTGGTTTATTTGACGCACCCACCACTAAGGAAGCAAGGAGACGTTGTGGAGGAAAAGATGGGACCGGAGGAGAAGGATTTGGCAGAGTCGGATGGGCCATCTGGCGTGTCTTCCTGCAGATCCTTCCATCTGCGGATGAAGAACCGATGGACGGTATAGAGGAGAATAGTTCCAGCGGAGGACAGCATGCCAGCGGGAACGAAAATGGAAACGGCGAGAGTTCACGATCCACGACGAACCACTTGGAAAACGAAAGCAGGTTCTCTCACGTTGATAAGGTTTTGGATAGAAGAGGTCCATGGACAAATCCGGGATTCGTCGGAGGGAAACAGGCGAGTAATCGTGGTTTAGTTAGCGAAGACGACTGACCGCTATCAAAGACGAAAGATTTCCTTCGAATGCAGGCTAAGATCCTGGTCATTGGAGCTGGAGGATTAGGCTGCGAGATCCTGCAGAATCTGGCTCTGAGTACGTCAGCCGTCCGATTTGCAATCTTCGTTGATCATCTGGTAGCTGGTTTCTCCGACATTCATGTCATCGATATGGACACGATAGACATTTCGAACCTGAATCGACAGTTCCTCTTCCGGTTAGCAATTCGATAACAGATTTTGTCCTCCAGCTAATTCAAGAACAGGGAGGCAGACGTCGGGAAGTCGAAAGCTATCTGTGCCGCTGAGTTCGTTATGAAGAGAGTCCCAGGCGTCAAGGTTACCCCGTAAGCTGAGCCGGGATCGGTTCGCAACATAACTCTGATGGCCGTCATCCAGCTACCACAACAAGATACAGGACCATCCCGAATCCTTTTACAAACAGTTCGACATTATTGTCACCGGGCTGGATTCGATCCAGGCTAGACGATGGATCAACGCGACTTTGGTCAGCATGGTCGACGAGGAGGACGAGAACAGTTTGAAACCTCTCATCGACGGTGGAACTGAGGGTAAGTCGTGATGATGAGCGGTGTTTACATTTTTGCACATCCTGACCTTCTGCTCTGCTGTTAGGCTTCAAGGGCCAAGCTAGAGTCATTTTCCCGACGATCACCTCGTGTTACGAGTGCTCTGTAAGCTGGCCACTCTGAGTGGTACATCAGCTGATTCAGCCTAGATCGACATGTTGACCCCGCCTACCGCGTACCCAATATGTACAATCGCTAATACTCCCCGACTGCCTGAACACTGCATTGAATGGGCATCGGTTCTTGAATGGCCTAAGGTTTTCAAAGGCTCGTCCACATATCTTTGCGTCTCTACTTTTCAGCTAACGGTGCTCAATTACAGAGAAGAAACTGGACACGGACAACCCAGACGACATCGAATGGCTTTATCAGAAGGCATCTACTAGGGCAAGGGAGTTCAAGATCGAGGGAGTTACGTGGGCTTTGACTCAAGGGGTAGTCAAGAATATCATCCCGGCCATTGCGAGCACGAATGCCATCATCGCGGGTACGCATCTTCTTTCTGGGCCAACTTCCGATAGGGCTAACGCAAACTCTAGCTTCATGCTGTAACGAAGCTTTCAAAATCGCTACGACATGTGCGCCTTTCCTTAGCAACTACATGATGGTGAGCTACCGCTGTGTCTCCGCCAGGTCAAACGGACTCACGTGAACCTTCAGTATGTCGGCAACGACTCGGTCTATACATTCACATTTGAGCACGAAAAGAGACCGGAATGCCCCGTCTGCGGCGGAGAATCGCTAGTTGTCGAGATAGCCAAGGAATGGACGCTTGAACAGCTGATAGAGTGGTTGTCTGCTAAGCAAGAACTGTACGTTGATTTGCTTATCACCTTTCCCAGCTTCTTGGCTGACGGCTGAAATTTCAAAGACAAATTACGCGACCCTCGTTGGCGTACTCCGATGGGAAGCCACTATTCTTCCAGGCTCCTCCACAGTTGTTCGAAGCGACGAAATCAAACTTGGAGAAGAAAGTGCGAGACCTGCTGCGGGACGGAGATGAGGTCACGGTCACGGATCCTGGGCTGCCATTCACTCTGGGGGTAATTGTCAAGTATACCGAGTGAAGTAAAGCTGGGTCATCGCAGTAAGAAAGTTGGCCAGGCTGGTGGAAGGGGAAGGAGATCGACAGAGATTACGAACTGTTCATACCGCATGAGAAGTATTCGACGACCTACACATTTGGGGTTCATGGTTTTTGCGCGTTGAGGTGAGGCACCATAATTGGATTCCCTTACTACGAAGTCTTCGGCAGACTCTCCATGGTTTGTCTCAAACGAGTATGCACTTGGCGCGGCTGCGGAGCCATGGACTTAGCGATTCACAATACAGGAAGTACCGCTCCTACTCAGCTGCACTGATGTCACAACATCATGTCTCGAGGACCTGCGCGGGGCCTTAGAGGTAAGAGGTAACGGGAACTCCTTTTGTAACCTTCCAGTGGTCATTTTTAGTGACTCTCCAGTTGACACTCCCAACGGGACTTCCACAGGTGTAGATAGAGAGCAGACACAGCCTCCACCGTCTCTGCATCGATTCCTTTGCGACATTCTGCCGCACCTGGAAACTCTCTCTCAGTCCGCTCAATCCGCTTCTCCCTCATACCTAGCACTGGGAGTAGCTGACATTCGATGGATCATCTGTGAACGATTCTAGACAACCTCTACACGTGTCCGAGGAAGCTTTTTTCCCAAGAGGGCTTTTAGGGTGTCGAGTGACTTTGCGGTGGCTGTCATTTCAAACGGGACGACGTCACTCGCAAACGGGGAGCGGGTAGAAGCTTCAAAGACGACTCGGTATCAACTTTCTCGACCTTATACTCCTCTCCTACCCTGCTCATCCTTATAGTCAGCATCACTCAGCGGCACTACCACTCGGTCGCCTCATGTTTGACCTATAATCCTTTGGCTTCGTAACCCTGTAGCCTCTGGCTAGAATGGCAGGTATTCTCAGCAGCCTGTTGCTGCTGGAGCTCCCTCAAGATCTCTAGAAGCCCGTACAGTCGTTTCGGGTCGCATCGGAATAGTCGACGTCGCTTGTTTTGCCGCCCGTGAGGTAGACTCGAAGCCCGTCGGAATGAGGTGGTGTGTGGGTCGATGGAGTTGGGTTGCTAAGGGGTGCGTTAGCTGGTATTTGGGAGATGTTGAGAAGAAGAAGGTTCTGAGCGTGAACGACTTTTTACCCGCATACTGACCGCTCGGGTGGTCAATGACCGATCATAGCTTTCTGTCTAGAACAGCAACAGCGATCATTGGATGTTGATGGCCTGCCCGAGGCCGACGCCGACCCTTGTATCAAAGGAGACCTTCGCTTATGACAACGGTTCGGGATTAAGTAGGTGGCGTGGAGGATGTCTCCAGCGAGGCCGCCGGGTTTACACTTACGACAAACTGTAGTGTGCGTGGAGTGTAGTTCCTTAGGGTAGCTCCCATCTCTGAGGCATTATCTGCATCGTGTGCAGATTATGCTGTGGCTCCCTCTACGATCTTTGAAAGATCGCGCGACACTGCTTGTACTGCGTGACGGAGCGAGCGATCAAACCGAGATCCAGAGGGAGTCATGCACTGTTCTTACCCCTTTACTAACCAAATCTGAATACCTGCCTACCAAGGTCTCAGGCCATCTGCCAGCGTGTACAACATATCCGAATCGGGTGCACAGTTCTGCCCAGGTGAGGAAAGCCTTCATTGACACGTAGCGCTACATTCTGAAACGTTGACCTTGTATCTCCACGGCAGCAGTTCAGTAATCGCTTCGAAAGACGCGCTAAACTCCTGACGTCTGCTTCAAAATCTTGGAAAGAGAGCAGATACAGGTGTAAAGCTAGCTCAATCTGCGGCATCAACGCGTTAGCTTCACTACAAATGCACTAGTCATCAGAGCCAACGCGACTATCACGCTTATGTGCACCTCTTTCAGAGTAGGGGAATGCCGCTCTTTTGTTGTAAGTCATCCGGCTGTAGACCCTGTCCACCAGCACTAACTGCTACGCCATCTTCCTCTTCTTGCATGCATCACTGTAATGACAAGTCCGTAGCACTTGCACCAGCAGTTGATTCAAAACTCGATTTTCCCCTGCACTCCTTATATCGACTCTGCTTCGCCGCGCCTCCCTCCCGCTTGCCTCCCTCCTACTGGCGTCACTCTTACTGGCCTCCCTCCTGCTGGTCTCCCTCCTGCTGGTCTCCCTCCTGCTGATCTCCCTCCTGCTGGCCTCCCTCCTGCTGGCCCTCCTCCATCAAATATTGAACGTTCAGCCCTCTTTGCTGAATCGGGGAAAACCACTTGTCACACGCGAAGACATGTTCTTCCTTTTCTGCACCCTCAATGGCGGTTTTCAGATCTGAATATTGGTCGTAGAGATCAGTGTGGTTGGCGTGGATCAAGACGATCGACCCGTCCACCCTGCTCAGGACGGTGACCATTTTATCTATTTCTGAAGCGGAGGTGGAGGTCATCGTAGAAAAAGGTCAATTACGCAAGTTTGCCGGCTGTAGTCTTGGTGTGTGTTTGCCCGAATATGTTTGTTGTTAATAGGAAGAAGGATGTGGGCTATACCACATGCCTTTATGTTGCGCTTGCCATCCACCACTCCTTTACCAGAACGTTGCGATGTCCGTTTCCTTTCTGATCTCCACGGTTTGAGCTCCTTGTGAGAAGACTCCAGCTCTTCGTACGGGGACGGCGCAAGCTCTCTGCCTTTCACCCGCACAGGCTTGCCGTCAGAAGGCCGCAGTCGAGGTCTTATCGCAGTGTTGATGTAAGGACGTTCGCAAGTCGCCGAAGCCGAGGCCGAGGCCGAGGCGAGCAAAGCTCCCTTGTGAGAAGACTGTATATCTTTGCTTGGTAACCGTTCTGCGCTCTCGCTCTCTTAAGCACGGCCTTACAATCAGAAGGCTACAGATGATGTTTGGGCACTGCGTCGATAAATGGACGTCGAATCCCTGTCGAGGCCGAGGCGGAAGCCGAGGCGAATAGAACAGAAGGCTCTCCATACGGGAAAACAAAGTGAAACTGAAGTTAGGGGGAGAAATTCCAAGCAGCAATCTGGGGGCCGGGTTATAGCTACCCAAACTGCAGCATACGTCAAAGCGGCATCTTTGGGTTGCCTCATCTCTCGTATATCCTCTTGCGTTGCGTGCGAGTCGTACTGTGTCTTTCCTGTATAGCTGTGTATCGGTGCTCGTGCTCCATGACGGAGCGAGTGGTCAAGTCGAAACGCAAGGGGGCCCTAGTAGCTCACGTCAGCGGTATTAGAAATTTGGGGTCGTTGCGGGTTCCCCAAGCTCGGTCTTCGGCATGGTAGTGGCAGCGCAATGAAGACCGCCACACATTTCCTTTAATGGGTCCTCTAGCTGAACAGAGATCTAATTTCTCACTGCGAGAAGGCACATAATGTAGAGCTCGTAAGTGGGCCAAAAAGATGTAGCTTCTGAGCTTCTAGCCAATCTTCCTGGCCAATCCGCCAAGACGGCACCTGTGGACTGATGAAAATATAGTCCAAGACGCCTCAGTGAATATGAAAGTTCATGAAACTTTCTATCGCATTTCTTGCATATCTCTGCAACCTGCCTAAACCTCACGCCTCTACATCGCATTCCTCGACTTGCATTTCTCCTCCCCTTGCCGGATCGTCAACAACCTGAACTGCACACACCCCGGACCGAACAATACCTTGGCTTACCCCCATTGCCAGCTTGATAAGAGGTGGTCAGACAGACAACACCGTCGTGCACTGGCCGATGGGGCAAACCAAGAAAGTTTGCTCAGGTATAGAACAGCCCGCTTCATCCCTAAATTTCCGCTCGTGCCAGTCGCACACCAGGTGACCATCGATACAAGTGGCACTGCGAAGCCTATTCAGAACGTCCCCGGAATAGTCGTCGGTGGGTCTGGCTGAATATACGCATCTGGTGAGATCGCAGCACTCCTCTCGACATCTCTCCACGGTCTTGCTGGATACCTCAGTTTCAGATCCGGACGACATCTTGAAAGGCTGGTTCGACTTCAATTGGCGAAATCTTATTTGATTCGTGGGACTTTGGAAGAGGAAGACGAACGGTGATGATGTTTTCCGCCATGTATTGCAGAATTTATATGTCCGACCCAGTCGGAATTTGCATTGCAATCTCACCCTACGACAGACAAAGGCAGCCAACCCTTTGTGCCTGCTACGCATACGACACTCATTGACAATGGCCGAGGTGTTTCAGATTTGGCATTATATTTCGATCAATGGAGGGCAGTCGAGCAGTGCTGCTGTGCTGGCAGTGTAAATCTAGTCGCGACCTCTGTGTCATTCTTGCGGCGCCGTTCACCTGCACACTCGAGGTTCCCCTTCCGTGTCCTCCCTGTAGTTCATTGCTGAAGCCGTTCACAGTCTCATGGCGCGCTCATGGCGTTTCTGCAGCTGAGTTACCTATGACGATACTACCACCTTTGAAGTGATCTCTCTCGCGTTCATCCATTATGTTCGCCCCGTGCTGTGCATCTCCCTCACGACTCATGCTGTGAGAGTATGAGTAATACGCGTCACAGTACACCTCCATTCATACATGATATCCCTGATATCGCTCAAACGAAAATGGCGCATCCTGCGTGTCTCCTCTGCCCGTCTCCCTTATGCGGCATACATTGTTCGTGCGATCCCGCCCGGATCCTTTGCTGAAGGCTCGGATGACGCAAAGCTGCAACTTCGCTCTTTACTGTAGATGCACTACTGAGCAGTATGGACAGTATTTCGCCAAGGAGGGCTCCGCTGTCGAAATCAGTTTACACCGCTGACCATGGGGCAGCGGGTTTTTCCTGTGCAGGTCGGTGGGTCCCTCCTTGGTATACGTGGCGACGTATGTAGGTGGATCGCAAGGCTATACCTGTAGCTCAACCTTCATAGCTTGCTTGGATCCCATGGTTCCCGGTCGTAAACGTAGCGGTTACTCAGGACGGTCCAGGGAGTTCGGATGCAGGACGGTGCTGTCTGTACGAGACTACGCCACTCTCCTTCCTCATTGCCACCCTCCACTGAAACGCAAGGGGATATGACGTCATCCTCGGTCTCTCTCGACCATACACGGCCAAAGCCAAAGCCAGAGTCACGACCTCATTGTTGTATAACATCCTGACTCTCACTGACCATTATGCAATCCGTCATCGTAAGCTTTTTTCTGACTCGCCGTCCCAGTCTCACATCATCCAGGACGCCGCCTCCAATGCCGCGACCATCGCCACTGGCCACGCGACCACGCTCGCCAACTCCGCCGCTGTTTACACCGGTCTCGCAGGCCACTCACACGCCGAGGAACACCTCCACAGAGCTACACTACCCGAAGACGCAGAAGTCTCGCCTGTCATTAAGGTCGACACGACCGCCCTCGCAGTCTTTGAGGACAAGGGAGTCCGACACGATGTTCTGGTCAAGATCAACAAGCTTGCACTGTCAGTGGTCCCTTATGCTGGCTGGTCTGGTGTCGGCTAAGCTGATGTGAATCAGTGATGATGCGCGACACGGTCTGAAAGAGGTCGCATCGCTGGACCTTGTCGTCGAGGGTCAAGAGAAGAAGGGGATCTCGGTGGGTGTTTGTGTGGGAGGCTCTGCGGGCAGTGAAGTGACGGTCGGGCACATCAGTACTACCATCCCCTACGATACTTTACCGTCAAGCGACCCATGGGCGTGGAATACTTCGGTGAAATCGAGATCGAGGAAGGCAAATGTATTCACGGTGCGTGAATGTATTCCCTCCCAAGGTGGACAAAGGCTCACATGGCCTAGTCCGATGCCACAAAGCAGCTCCCGGGACCCCTGCAACCTTCCACTCGCTCGATACCCGACCGAACGAAGAAGGCGGAGCAGTCTTCGCCACCGGCGAGCCCCTCGGCTGGTTCGACTATTAAGCCTCCGAGCTGTTCCCGGACCTGGCGTTGACCTAAACACGAACCAAGAGGTGTAGGTGCAGATGATATGCGATAGCGCCACATGTAACGAGATGATATACAAACAAATGAGGCCCTGCAGATCCCTTACTGCCATCCATCGCCTCCACCACTCTTCCCCACCAGGTAATTACCATTCTTCTTCCACTTGTGCCCCTTTGTATTCCCAACCGCACTGCCCGATTTCCGCGTATGGTGTTTCTTCTCGGTGCGCTCGCGCTCTCTGCCCACCTGCGCAGCAACGACGCTCTTGACCTCGTCGACGTCTTGCAGCTTTTTGACCGATGCTCTTGGGTGGTATCGTTTCGACGAGCGCGATCCGGGGGTGAAAGAGGTATAGTCGGACGGAGGGGGTTTGTCTGATTTATCGGAAACGTCGGAGCCGGCGTCCGACTCTGAATCGGAGAAGGCGTCAGAATCCTCTTCGTCCTCTTCGTCGGGGTCGTCGTTTCCGAGTGCTTTCGAGAGCCGCAGTGCCTCCATCCTGTCCGCGACTTGTTTCTGGAACGCTTCTTCGTCGAACTCGCCATCCTTGGAGGGATACGATCGAGTCTCTTTTGCTGTCGACTCGACCTCAGGCTCGGGTTCTTCCTCCACCTCCTCCTCCTCTTCATCCTCGTCGGAATCATCTTCGGCATCGCTAGCGGGGAGATCCTGCACCTCGATCATGTACTGATCCCGCAAAGATCAGCTATCATTCACAGACCTTTCCAACCCTACTCACATCTTCCAGCTCCCTCTGCAGAGACCTTCCGAACCCACTCGCCTCGACTTCCAGATCCAGCCGAACGCGCTTTGAGCTTTCGCCCTGGCTCTCGACCTCCTCCTTTGACTCCTTGTCGCCCTCTCCTGCTCCGTCCCCTTCTCCACCCTCATCCTCTTCCACCACACTCGATAGCTCTTTTTCCTTCCTCTCGAACTCGGCTTCGTCCGCCATTACTTCGCGCCATGTCGGCCAGCTCTTCGACTCGTACCTGAATCGTTTGCGGAAGAATTTCCGGATACAATTCACGTCTCGGTTGAAGAAGCTACGATCCATGCTCGTGTGAGCTCGACCTTCGTTGCCAGAGAGGGCGGCACTCACTATTCCGCGTTCTCGTGCCGCGTGCTGACCATCTGGGGGAAATCAATCAGCGTCGCTTCGCCATCTTTGCGTCCGATGAGAATGTTGAATTCGTTGAAGTCGCCGTGGATCAGGCCGGAATGTGCGAGACGAACGATGAGGGACATGAGGGTGGAGTAGAGGTCGCCAGGAGATTCCACTTCGGCAACTTGGCGTCTGCATGCGTGGGTCAGTATGATGAGAAGCGGATCTGAGGAAGAATTGCTGGATGTACAAAGGGTACGAATCGATATGCGACATGACGACACAATGTCGCGCTTGGTCGATAGGGATAGGGACCGGGAACCCGTTGTTGTACAGCACCTAGGGAAAGGTAGCTCAGTCCCTGTCTGCGCGCTCCAGGTATATGGCCAGCACCTACCTTCATGAACGCCCATTCCTTCTGCGCAGCCAACCGCGACATGTACATCCAACTGGCCGACTTCCGCTTTCCCAGATAGTCTCGTTTCGACTTGATTGCTCGGAAGGAGATTCGTCCTAGTCTGTAAAGTCATCACCACGTCAGAATCATCCCCTTCTATGGATAGTGATTTCGCAAACACACCTCTGTATCTTCAGTACCCGCTGCTCGCCGTTCTCGTCCGCGACAATATAGATATCAGACTCCTTGCCAACTCCGATCTGTTTTCCGACCGAGTGCACCGATGGCGGTGTCCGCCTCGAGAACGTGCGCAGCGCGAGATAATCAAGTCCGCCGTAGGTGAGTCTGAATCCGTCGTCTGCATAGTGAGAGAGCACTTAGCATGACGGGCGAGATATAAGTTCGCGGATCTCTGGCTCACACTTGGCATTCTGGACCCTCGCTATCAGTCCCCGCTTCGCCAGCTGGCCCATCATTTTGTTGACATTTCCGCCGCGTAAATCCGAGATCTCTGCGATCAGCGCCGAGGGAACGACCTCATGATTTTTGGATCCTATCTCGACCTATTTGTGTCGTCATCAGGACCTATCCGCCGTCGACAATTTCGGGCTGACTTACGGCTGTGAGGACTCGAAACTCCTCCGAGGTGATGTACCGAAGATCGGTAGCGTCCAACTTCATGATGCTTGCTGTACTTGAGGGTGACGATAGTGGAGGAATTCATGAAATTTAAACCATGGTTTATCGGATGTCACGTGACATACTGTCACGGACCCCCCTTTCTTTGCGACTGATCATTTCTCAAGAGCTGCTGCCAATGCAGTCAGCTTCAGTCAAGCGGCCTCGCTTCTTGTCAGCATATTCACAACCGGAGGTGCAGTCTGCAGAGATCATCACACTGCAAGTCGTTCTCAACGCCGACAGACCCGCTAGTTTATACCAGCTTCTGATCCCCTTCTTTCCACCGGCTCTCGGCTCACTCTCGGTAGATATCAACCTTCACATGCTCCTCACTTAGCGCTGTGTATACTTTCTCCATCCGGCGTGTCCGTTGACGGGAAGGAATCCGAGGGGAAAGGATGATCTTGATGTTTGAAACGCGACGACGGGGCGTCAGGAACGGAGTGGACGAGGAAGTGAAGCTTGATGGGCGAGTGAAGTCTGAAGTCCCACCAAAGGGTATATAACCACCTTTGCGCCATATGTCTCCACATCATCCACCCTCCTTCGCTTCGCTCCCTGCCCCCTCCACTCCACCTCTCAAAGACCAACAATGTCGTCGTCCTCTGCGCACAGACACTCCTCCGCCCATTCCTCATCATCCTCCGTGACTGCTACCGAGCACCCTCTCCAAGGCGAGCAAGCCTCTCCTCTGCCTCCAGTACCAGCACCCGTGCAACCCCCACGCTATGTTTCGTCCGTCGAACGTCCCACTCCGTCGCCAGCCGCCGAAGGATCTGGATCCCCGACATACCCCTCCATCCCCTCTCCTGCGCGTCTGACTCCCGCGTCGCCTTCTTCCGAAAGACTGCCCACATACTCCGACCATTCGCACTCTCACTCTCTGGACGAGTTGCCGACGTATGCTGAGGAACCTGCGACCGAGCCAAAAACACTGAGTAGGGGGTTATGGTCATGGGGTTTCCTCTGTCCTCTTTTGTGGATCATTGGGTTCTCGATGTGCGTCACCTTTGCTATCTTTATACTGAGATCGCTCCCTGACGTATCAAATAGCATGTGGATCCCTCTAACGCCATTGGAGCCGGAACAGGATGCCGAGAAAGCACAGCAACTGGAAGAGATGATTGCTATTCTCCGAGTCGTGAGTTGGTTTTTGCGGTTGCATGGCGGCCATACTCTGACGGACTCTACCAGACCGAACTCAAGTACTCGAAACGGTGTGGTATCTCACTTGCCGTATTAATGGCGCTTATCTTGGTCGTCGTAATCATCGCTGTGGTAGTGTCCCGGACATGAAGAGACAGATTATGGGACAGGGGCTGGCACACCTGAGATTGGAGACTTTATGATTGGGGGATCTATAACGATTTGGGAAATAGGAGATGATGATTCCCGCAACGAGCCTGCTTCGCCGCCGCATATGAGCTTGAGTCCTCCTGAATGACGGCTTGTCTCGGTTATCTGAGTGTCGCCGGTTTTGGTCAGGTAGTCTTTTGTCCCACGAAACCCCGCAGATAGCGATCACAGCAAAGCCATCGTGTCCAGCCAGGCGTTGGCATTGTTAATCTAATCAGTCGGATCGTCTTGCCGTAAGCGGTAATCGACAGACGATAACCTCCACCCTTGATCACCAGTCTTCAAGCCGGTGACACGGGATCAGCTTCTACTTCTTCGTGTCTACAAACCTCTTGAAAGTAGCCAGCAATTCCATAATGATATCCAACCTCCGCAATCAGCCCTTCGCTCGAGTGCTGCGTTCAAAGCGTCAGCTCTCGACGGTCTCCGACCGCGCTCCGGTGTCTCGTCGAGCGATGCTTTACGGTGCGCACTGCTTGTTCCTCATTTCTACAAGGCGGTGGCCGACACTCTTGTACAGTCCCTGGATCCAACCCGAGGATGCTGGAGAAATCTCTGCTTACTGCTGCTGACTCGATCTGCTATGACCTGGAGGACAGTGTCACACCCGGAAAGAAGGCCAAGGCCAGACGATTGGTTTCCGATTTCATTAATGTGAGCCATGTGAAATATGTGTCTACAGTTCTCGGGTACAAGCATACTGATAGCTGCACAGGGCGATCGAAGACCCAAAGGAGAAGTGATGGCCAGGATCAATGCCGTTGGGACGGGTTACGAGCAAGAAGACCTAGATTCCGTTGTAAGCCGCTCGTTTGGGTGGGGCGGGGCTCTAATCAATGCGCTCCTTAATGCAGCTTCAAGCACGCCACCTCTCCGCCATCGCGCTGCCAAAGACAAACAGTCCGGACCACGTCGATTGGGTTGTGTCCAGGATCAACCAGTTATCACCGCCAGAGAAGAGGACGGGCGGGAGCCACCCTATACGGATCATAGCGATGATCGAGAGCGCGATCGCGATGGTGGGAATCAAGGAGATAGCTCAGAGTGGGAAGGGTCACCTAGATGGTCTGCTCGTGCGTCCTTTTACCGAAGTTGTTGGACGAGCGTGGACCTGATGACGTCTAATTCTGTAGTTTGCGGCGGAAGATTGTGAGCCGATTCTCTACTTTCTTCCTGGTCTTGATGATTGAGATGGGGTTCAGACTGCGCGGATGTGGGGCTTTCGAGGACAGACTCGCGCATGGAGCTCCTGTATCCTCGGTCGCAGGTCGTGACTACCGCTAGAGCATACGGGCTTCAAGCGATTGATCTAGTATGTTGACTATCTTCCACGAATCGCAGTCAGTATTCTGACGATCGCATCCATCCTAGGTGTGTGTAAAGTTCAAGGATCCAGACTTCCTCCGAACGGAGTGTCGAGATGGACGTACACTGGGATTCGATGGGAAGGTTGGTCCTCTCATCTATCAGTCGAAAGGGTGTTGATACCCTTACTTCATCGCAGCAAGCAATCCACCCGGATCAAGTGGATGTGATCCAGTCTACCTATTCGCCATCGGAGAAACGTCAGTCTCTATACCGGAAGGGTCGGGTAATAGCTGACGATGCGGTAGATGTTTTGAGGGCAGCTCGTATAGCCTGGTCGTTCGAGCACAATGACAAGCTGGGCAAGGGATCGTACTCCCTTGACGGGGCGATGATCGATATGCCAGTGTACAAACAGGTGAGTGAGGTGGTGTAAAGGACAATAAAGTCTGACTCTGACTTTACAGGCACAAAAAGTTTTGGCCTTGGCCATGGCTGCGGGCGTACGAATACCGCACATCGACGAGGGAAATATCTGATGGATACTTTAACGATGGTCTCTTACAGACTAACGTTTGTCACGCCAGATGTTACATTTGTATGGAGTATCTGAACAGTGGTCTCTTTACACTACCATCTGTCACACTAGATAATACAATCCAACCGCGAACGCCCTTCCGAGATAAGGATAACCTTCTTCCATCCACCTAGACCAGGTATCGGAATCCCTTCTGCATAAGCGCAGCGTCCTTGACGGTCGTGCCCTCGAGCTTGGCAGCTGTGGTGAGTGTATCCCCATGCTCTCTGAACGCGGCTTCGCCCTCGTCGAGACGTCGGTTCGCTCTGATCAAGATACCTCGGAAGAAGAAGTTCAGCTGGAAGGGATGTGAGCTTGGTTTGTGGAACGCGATGATCAACGTACGCCGATAGTAGCGATAAAGCAGCACAATACGATAACGTATGACCGAAGGTAACTCCTACGAGACCGAGATCGGGTCAGTGTTCTCAGGGGAAATAGAACGTTAGACACGACTCACGGGCCAAAGCCTTTCGGCCACACGTACTGAAAATGGACGAGGTGAGTTCAGAGCTTGGGGTGACGGAACCGACTCACACTGCCGGCGATGTTGCCTGTCTGAGAAAGGGCATTCATGAACGCGAGAGCCACCGCCCGCTTCGCGGGCGGTCTCGGGAAGGACGACGACATCCAGGTGTACATCTGCACGGATCAGGTCGTGGACATCTTTGAGGACCTACGATAATGTAGCCTTCGCCATTGGATCAGCACTCTGACAGACGAAGACCGTCTCTTGTGGGACCACTCACCTGCATACGACCCAGCCTGCAAGAACAACGCCACGTATCTTGCTGCCGTGTTGGTCGGGTGCGTCGCTACGACACTTGTCAGCAAGAGGCATTCCGGAAGGATCTCTGCGCCTACCGATGGAAATGATGAAGCCGACGATACCCATGCACAGCGGCCAGATCGAGTGCCAGAACTTCTCATTGCTCTTGTCGGAATGCCAAGAGTTGACCAGCGAGATCAAGCAGGAGAACTGTTCGACTCGTCAGTGATTGGAAGAAGCGTCATATAAGAGCAGTGAGTTTCACGATCCACGGTGGAGCAGCAAGGAGGAGGGTCTCGGTGGTCCCGTAACCCAACGTCTTCGTCTGCAAAGTAATCATCAGTGACGAGACCAGGGTATAGCCCGTGAGAGCAGGTCACGGACCAAGGTCGGGAAGTAACTAGTGGGAAGTCAGCACTGGATGTGCTTGGATAATCCCGACTTACATGTTGAACGACAGGCCGGTGACACAAGCAGTCAAACTCAGCATCAGGATATAGATCTTCCAGTCCTAAATCGGAGGAGATGGTTCAGCTACGAGAGCACAGGGTCGAAAAGGCACACTGACGCTCAATGCCATGACGAGACCTGAATACCAGCGATCTTCGGAACTGTCCTGGTCGACCTCTCCGACCTAGTGAAGTGCCGAATCAGCGTCGTGACGAGTCCGCCGTCCAGAGCTGGACCCACATCTTCTAGCATCCGCAGCTGGGCTACCTGGATCTCCTCTCGAGTGAACCACTTCTTGGAGTTGCTCGGGAAGTCGGGCAGAATGACCGCCGCGACCAAAGCGAAGAACATGGTCAGGGCGCCTTCGACTATGCGGGCCATCCTTCAGATCGGTCCTCGTGGTAAGACATATCCAACCATATGCTCACTGTAAAACAGCCATCGCCACGCGGCGTGTCCGAGAACGCCTTTCATATTGGCCAATACTCCGGCGGCGATCAAAGACCCGAAGGCGTTACTGATCAGGTTGCCGCAGTACAGGATGGTGTACCGGAGCGAGATCTCGTCTCGCTTGTACCATTTACTGATGAGGAACAGCGCTCCCGGCAAAAAGGCCGCCTCGACCACGCTACGAGCTTCGTCAGCATTCTCGAGATGTACTCAAGATCGGCACAAGTGGACGGACCCCAAGAAGAGCCGGGTAAGCAGGGCACCGGTGAAGTTCGTCGTGATCCCGGTCAGGACACTGATCATTCCCCACTGCTTGATTTCAGCGCTTTGTCTACACAAAGAGAGCAGACACTGACGACCAGCATGGCGCATGGAATGTAGATGGACGGCCGACCGATCTTGTTCTGCGGATACGGGCTCAGGTCAGCGAGTCTGAATACCGGTCGGAAAGGCTGCTACCGTACCAAGATCATATTCGATGGTACCTGGAACAAGATGTATCCCACCTAATGGACAAGGTGAGCGAGACCCACCATCAGAGTCGGCTGGACATACGTAGAGGATCGACAGCAGGGTCGGGAACTGCGCACCGGTCAGATGAAGGTCCGCCTCGAACCCTTGCAATCTGAGGAATCGTCTCAGCCGTCCGTCTCCGCCACATCCGCGAGGCGACCCACCGAGCAGCTCCGGCATTGTTTCTGTCAATGTAGTTTCTGTCGCGAGGTCGCGCGAGTCAGTAGACCGTATCTTTCTTGCTGCACATGACTCTCACAAAACTGATCAACAAGTTTGAGATCAGTACAATCCACTCGACGCCGGTACCTAGACGCCACCACATACTGTAGATGACCACGAGGATGCTGAACCGGGCATCCAGCTTGATCTTCAATCTTCGCTCGACCTGTCTCCGCCGCTCTGCACTCATCCCACCGACTACATTATCGCCTCCCAAGCCGACCGGCTGGTCGATCGCATAGGCGTGTTCTTGATGGGCCGCATCGGTATGATGCTTTGATTCCGAATTCATGTTTGATGGATTGCGGGGAAGAGATATGAGAGTCGGCGGTCTTTCTGCTATGGGGGTTTTGTTCATGGTATTCGCACGCCTGGCCAAGCGCGTCACGATGCCAAGAAGTGGGACGTCAGAGGACACTGATCAGCTGTCCTTCGTGGCTCCGGTCCGCTGCCGGTCCGATCAATCTCGAGAGATCTGCAATCATGCCTAAAGAAGCTCAGGGCCGAGAGCGTGGCGAATTACTGGAATCCATCCGGCAATCGGGAATAGGGCGGAAGAGGTGGATCAGGGGATATCATGGTGCAAGGTATGACTACTAAAACCGCAATAGTTCCGCGCGGCCCGTCTACAACCACAAGAACCGCTTGACGGCATAATCCATTCGCGCCAACAAGGACGTCGCAGATTGAGCCTCGGCCAGACTAAGGCCATCATCAGCTTGGGGGCTCATAACGAAGCGACTCCCGGACCACTCACCTGACAATATCCTTGGGTACCACGAAACCGTCTTCGTGACCGTGGCCTGCCTTCTTGCACTGCTCCTGCACTCTTTTCACCAGTCTGTCTACCACAGCAAGACACGATTCGCCAGTCTGCGCGCCGAGATCCACTTCGTCGTCGCTGTCTTCTACGACCGTCGAGGCACCTCGAGCGATAAACTCTCTGGGCAATGCTTTGAACGCAAAGTATTCACCGCCCAGAGGATTGACCGAAGAGTGCTCGACGTCCATCCCCGGTGTACTTGGGGGTTTGGAAGGTGAGGCAGGACTCGACGATGGCTTGTTTCGGATGGAATATGTGCTGAACCGAGTGGATTCATCGATCGGAGAAAAGTTGATGACGAATCCAGCATTCTGTCGATCTTTCAGCTCTGTTTTGACACTCGACATGACCAACTCACCTCGTCTGGATCTCTGCTCGCTTCTTGAAGCGGCGAGAGAATGTACGCACCCTTTTGTATAGAGGTGATGGAGCCGAGCGGTATGCGAGTGAAACCGATGACCTTCTCTAGTGGATAATTGAAGGAGACCACATAAACCGCCAGCTTGGTCTAGGATGCGGTCAGTCCGTATCAACTGATTATGAAGCCCATCGACACTTACAAGCAGCAAGACCTTCTCCTCCAGCTTGGGGCTGATCTTCACATTCCTCTCCTCAGGCGACAGTAGAGTCCATCCTGCAATGCGCGTCTCTCCGGAATTGAGAACACGAGACGAGCAGGTCTCGACTGAGATCGGATCAGATCACGTACACTCCTTCTCTACCAGCCCAGAAACTCACCAGCGGCAGCTCTGACCCGCGACAGCTTGATCAAGCTCGACGCATCCGAACTCTGCAGTGTTTCGAGGAATTCGCTGAACACACTGAGGTTTCGATGGCCTAGCATAAACGAGATGACGGCCTGAGCGAAGAAGTCCGAGACGGCCCCGTAAAACATTCGGCTGATTGAGCTGACGCCGTCGTGAAGCTGCATCAATGAGCTTCACATCTTGATAGCCACATCATCAAGATGGCTCACCATGCCAGAAAAGTCCCTCTTGCCGGTCCGCACGAAATCTCCCTTCAAGGCCGAGGTGTGAGCGTAGCAGAAACTCAACATGTCGCCGTTGTTCGCCCAAGCTGCCCGATTGTCAGTTTGAAACAGAATCAATTAGGGCACTGCACGTACTGTCGTTGAAAACGCTCTCGATAGGCGAGGTGGACTGATCGGCAATCAGGCCCAACTGCGTGAGCATCGTAGACAGGACCTTCCTGGCCAAAGCCGACTGAACAACGTTGGTTCGATCTAGACAGTCAATGCAGCTATTCGTCGAGTAAGCTAGGACCCCCATCGGCGCACCGGGCTGCGGGAATTAGCTCACTTTGTCCTGAAGGCACCCTGCTGTTCTCGGATAGCATCCCCTTGCAAAGTCCACAGATATCCCATATCATTGAAATCGAGCTCTTCCACGAGTTCCGCAATGTTCTCCCATTTCATCCCCTTGCACTTCGCATGGAAGTCGAATCCGACGTAGCTGTTCCAATACACATCAATGATTTTTTCGTTGAGAAACAATGCAAAACAGCTTGCGTGACATCCTTCCGGGCGAGCGATTTGACCAGTTCCTCATAGCCATTAGTAACGAGTCCTTCCTTTCCGGTCTGCTCGGACAGGTTGACGATGGTCTGTGACATCCGGCATCAGCAGGAATTGACGACCAAAAGGCACGCATCACCTACGATAGGTCCGTACTTTGCAGTGAGATCGTTGAAATGCAGATTGGCAACAGAGTATGCTTGGTCGATTGGCTGGTCCAGCACGGGCGCTGGTTTGAGGGAGTATGGTGATTGAGACCATTTGAGGGGTATCGATCCTCGAACCTGCAGAAAACTGAACAGCGAGACTTTCCCCTCGACCTAAAGGCGGTCAGTAACCGAGTGTGATGAATGCAAAAGAGGACCAGAATAACGGCTCACCTTCGCCCGGACGATCATTTCCGTCTCCACCATGTTGGCGACGTTGCCCTCATCGTCGATCCCTCGTCGCTGATATCGTAATCCAGCTCGTTCTCTGCTTCGCCTACTAATGACTACCAGATCGATAGGAACTTCGCCGAGCGAAACGCTTGGCTCGAGAGGATTGGGCGGTACGGGCAGTGTGAAGGTGGACGACTGGACCCAGCCCTGCATGACTGGAACGATGTAGGCATGCAGACCGAGCTCCATGAAATCCACCAACAGGTGCTCGTTCCAGAAGAAGCGGCGATCGACTCGTCGCCAGAGAGGTACCTGAATGTCGGGTTCCGCGAAGTCGTCTTCTCTAGGTCCGGGGCCCGGCGTCGCAGACTCTGTTGCAGGAGCAATGGACGGCGAAGGGGGGAACGTGATCCGATCTTGCGATCCCTTGGAGAGGAGGGTGGCGAGGATTGGGCCCGAGGACGTTCGGGAAGACAAGAGATTCCGCTTGTACTGCAACGAATGCGTGAGGTCGAAATCGAACGAGTAGAAGAAACCGCCCGAACTGTACTCTCGAATGATCTCTCGTAGGATCTTGGTCTCGAGATCGCGTCGTTGAGGAGGGTTACTTGCGAAAGGCGGAGGAGTAGATGACGCAGCCGAATCCGGACTGGTGGTCTCGGGCACCGCTGGCTCGTCGACAACGGGGACCATCTTGTCTACCAAGTCTTCAGATACAGGATCGGCATCATTCTGCTTCGTGAGAGGCGCCGAGTCCATACTCGCTTCTTGATTAGTTGGTGCCTTCTGGCCAGGCTTCCCCAGTTTAGGCATGAACCGACCCCATCCCATGCTGAAGCGTTTCTTGGCTCCGCTATCAGACTCGCCCGAACCACCAGCCGGCAGCTCTGCTGGTGTCTCGTTGGCTTCGGGCGAGATCAAATCCTGACTTTTGCTTCCCAGGGTGGATTGAGCGGCCGAGTGGTCATCATCGCTTTCTTGCTCATCCGATTCCTCGTCGGATGAGTCGACCAACGACTGTTCTTCTTCTCGAGCCGCGGCACCTGGACCTCCAATCTGGATATTGGGGAACGGAATCGACCATCTCAGGGGTCCTGCCTTCGAAGTCTGAGCTTTCTTTTTCGGTTGACGTTTTGCCTGATGACAATCAGTATCGGTTGGACTCTGATGCAGTTGACACGCACCTGGAGCCTAGCAAGATTCGAGACCGCCTTCTCAGCCAATATCGGTACGAGAGGGATCGCGTGGATATCGCCGAGTGTGTGGACCTCGTGCGCACTCGCTGCGGCTTCTCGGTCAAGCGCAACATCGCCCTGCGCAAGGGACGGCTCGACATGGTTCGGGAAGAGCGGGGAAGGTGGTTTGAGGGGAAGGAGAAAGACCATCAGGTATGCGGCTATCGATGATCAGTGAGCTCTTGATGGCCCGATGTCGTGGACTCACCATCCCACAGTCTCACGATACCAAGGACTCCACCGAGCTCGACCCCAACATCCCCCGATACCTCGCCTTCCCAAGCTTGGACTTTGCCGCGTACTCCCCATCGTACCAAGACTCCCTTCTCTGCGCTTTTGGCGCTTTGTCCTTGATCCGCAGCTTTCGGGCGCAGGAGAATACCATCAGGTTGCACCGTCACCAATAGCTGCCGATGGATCCGAGGGGGTAGCGGTGGGACAGTGAACCGTGCGGGGAGGCCTGCTGGGGAGGATAAGGACGACTTGGGCGTATGATGTGGTGTGAAGGGCATGCTGTGTGGTAAAGAGAGGGTGCTGTCACCCGATGTGGTTTTGAGAGAGAGCCGCAAGATGTGTGATGGAAATGACGACCAGAAGCTGGGGTGACATCGTTTCCAGGGCTCGTCGCGTGGCACTGATCAACGGTCAATAATACTGCGCAAATCGAGTGAATCTCCTTATCGAGATCAAGCTGGAGGAGACAGGACAGATTGACAGCGTTGAAGCGGCTGGGCAGACACCATCCACAACCAGGCATCCCATAGTGATTCGTGTAGACCGCGATGCCGTCCACATGGTTCTGATCAATGAACGACTTTTTGATGAAATGATGTGCTTTATCTTCTACATTTCTATTACATGCCTCTGACCGCGAGTGCAGACGTTTTGAATACTTGCGACGTACCGTGATAGCTATTATACCGAGCGAGCTATGCTTCATATTAAGCTTGCTCCACTAAGTGGTGTATAGGCTATATTGCCAGACTCTAACGAGAAAGGAATTGAAGGGCAGGGGGGAGGGGCTGACGTCTGTCCTTCGCCAGATCCAGGCAGGATCTTTTGCAGTCCAGTCAGCATACCGCCCTACCAGCTCTCCTGCCATGTAAGTCCCCTTCTCAATCGTCCCTGTAGTCCAACATTGGATTTGCCACCCGCTCCGACGGAAACGCTAACGAACACGCGTTCGACAGTGTCAGTAAACGGTTGACTTTCCTCGACTAGTTACACGACTACCACGTCCTGGTCCATCATGGCATCCTACGAAGGTCAGTATCCCATTCCTTTCGTCCAGAACGGAAAAACCGATACACAGCCAGACGATCATCCAACGACCCCACCTCCGACCACGCCGGCTCCTGCCCCAAACTACGAAGCGCAACCCCCGCCAGAGACGTTCGAAGCGTTCCTCGCCCAGATCGCAGACGCCGTCCGCTCAGGCGGAGGATTGACGGTCGACGAGAACCTGTACGAAGAGCTCTTTGACAGCGAAGATCACCTCGGGCGGCGGTAGGTGTTTATCTCCTGATCCAACCTCCCAGCTCGTACTCACGCCCGAGCCAGCGCGCAAGGCTCCAGCGAGGCGTTCATCGATACGCTCAAACACGTCACCGAAGACCAAGTCGGGAGCATATCCCCCTCTGAAGGTCAGCTGCGGTTCAGTTTACACTGTGAGCGCTGCTGAGACAAAGTAGCGAATTGCCCCGTGTGCTTATACGGCTTTGGCGCGATCCTCACCGAGCAGGAATATGCGCTCTCCTCCGAGAGTTTCATGGGTGATGACAAGGAGCTGGGTTTGAGGAGACTGCCGTGTAACGATAAACACCTGATCTGCGGGAAATGTGCCCGAAGGTGGTTACGACTGGTGAGTCCGCTCTCTGTCGTCCCGGCTCTACAGAACGCAGTCACCAAACTGATGGATGGATATCACAGAACAACACCTGCCCTCTGTGCCGAGCAACGCTCGATCCCTCCATTCACACTCCCGCCGAAGGCGCCGATAACAATCCCGCACAGGCTGATCATTTGCTCGAGCTGTTTCGTACCATGTTTAGTGCACAACCACATCCCCAGGTCCAGGAAGAGCGGGAGGAATATTCAGGAATGTATTCATAGACGTGAATATGTCAGTAGCTGCTGGGGCGGGTCATCGGGCAGACACATTTACGCTGAGGGCTTATGCGTCGATCAAAGCTGTCATCGACAAAGGTCATCAGCGTATGCAGGAAGGTCAGCATCAGGACACACCTTTCAGCCCTTGAAATACCTGGTCCTCGCTCAATCCTTCGGCCCACCACGCATCGTTCACTTCTATTGGCTCAGCTGGAGCTGGCGACAAGAACGCAACCTCGTTTGCACCATTCTCCACGGTCGCGAGCTTCTTTCCATGCCCATTGTCAACCATACCCCGTTTCCTCTTGGTGAGATACGTCAGGTATTCCAAGGAATGAGGCAGTTGATCGGGGATCGGGATGGTGCCCGGAGCGAGCGGTGGTCCCGAAAACCAAAGCACCTGTTGCCTTTGATCCTTCTCGAACAGGTTTGCTGATTAACACACTTTGAATCAGCTTCTCTCCTTCGACATGAATCCATTGCGGAGACAGACGTACCCGTCTCCACAGGCAGGATTTCCCTCGAGGCATTCTGTTCCATCGCTTGAAAGCCGCCCATCATGAACGCCATGCTTGTCCGCGTACTCGACGGCGGCGGAGCAGGGGTTTGCCATTGCGCTGTCTGTGGGGCTTGGGGTCGAGGAAGGAACGGGTTGGCCGGCGGAGCCGGCTGTTGTCGTGGCAGAGGGGCCATTCTCGATGGTCCGGCCCCCGAGGTAGGAAGAGGAAGAGAAGAGGTCGTTGGAGCCACCGGTGTTCGAGCCGCAGTGTTTGAGACGGGCATGACAGGTGTCCCCTGTGGGGGATACGAGATCGCTTGCGCCAGTGTCGACGGCGCCGGAGGCAACGGCTCGTCGACCACCGGGTGCTGGCGCGTATCTCGACGTTTCCGAGGTTCTTTGTCCTCATCGTCCAGGCCGCCTTCTGGGCCGGCAGCGCCAATGGCAGACTTTCGAGGTTCTCCGAAAAACCCTGGGCCTTTGATACCACGCAGAAAAGGTGACTTCATCAAGCCTAATTCGACATGGTGCTCGAACGGAACGACCCGCATGAAATCGGACTGACGCAGTTCCTGTCATAAGGTCAGTATGCATGTACTGGCGCAGAGGATAGCAGTCCTCACGTCTGGGATGCATGAATTCCAGTTCTTGATCTTGACACAGAGGTACTCTCTGTCGTTGTATCTCGAATTGCAGATATCTGTCCCACACTCAGCATTTTCCCCATCTGGGCTGCCCACACCTACATAATGGCCAGCCGGGATAGTACTCCGGATCCTGCGGTCTCCCGCGAATGTACTATTGCGAAGTCTGCTCAGCTCCAAGCGAGTGTTTGAGTTGATAGAACCGACCTTGACGAAAAACTGGCAGGACACCCTCTCGATGATATCCTCGACGGGGTGATCGCAGAAGTGACCTGGTGCGAGCGATTAGCTGATTGTACGAAGCGAGGTCGTCGAATTCCAGCTGACCAGATTTGAATGCTTCACGGTCGAAGAACAGCCTATCAGGAGTGTGGACCGTCTGCGATCGACGTCAGTACAGATCGTCTCCTGCCGCTATTGTGGAACGTACCTGTTCCGGTCGATAGTACCAGCACACCGTCACGTGGTGCGTCCGATACCCACTGTATCCCATGTCAACTCGGAAACGGCAAGTAGCAATATACGTACTTGGTCGGCACGAACGTCTTGAATATCTGACCAATGATGGGTCGAGTCGCGTCGTCTGGATTAATGAGATGAACGTAGTCGCCTACCCTCCATCACGAGATCAGCGCGTGCACCCAATCCTTCCAATTTCCATCTGCACGATCTCACCGATCTTGTACGCCATGCCCTTATGTCTCGCCTCGTCGGTAAAGATACGATCTCTCGTTCCGACCCGGTACGTTGTGACGCCGAACCCGACTTCGTCCTCTTGCGCCCCTGCCTTGATCTCGAGATTGGTCTCGTGCATCGACCGAGCGTTTCCAGGGCCGGCAGGGAGAGATGCAAAGAGCGTTGCGGAGGGTTCTGGGATGCCGGTCCCAGAGAGCGACATCGGGTAGGGTGCAGTGAGAGCGTTGTACAGACGCTTGATCACTCGTCAGTCCGGACCATCATCCATGGCACGATGGACCGACCTGGAGAGTCACGACGTGGCCGTACTCCGCCGAGCCGTCAGTGTACCACCTACGGGCCTTCTCGAAGAGCCTCGTCATTTCCATGTCAAACTCGAGCAGTGTGCTGTACTTCCCACTCTGGGCGGTCGTGGTGATGGCAGGAAACGATACCGGCGCCTGGAAATAATAAGTATGGATTGACGCCCTCTTATTCAGAGGGAACGCGCAAGACTCACATCAGAGGACAGGAACGGTATCTTCGACACTGGCGGGATGGGCATCAAGACCTCGGCTAGGCGGAAACCACTGCTTCATCGCGTCAGCCGCCGCACGCCTGTCGTCGCGAAAAGAACCTTTACCTTTTGTCCCGATATCCGCTGAGAGCGGCCACGACCGATCGTATCCTATGCGGCCACATCACCTTCCCACCCGCATGTCTTTCATAGTCGGGAGCGCCCTCTCCAAACCACCCGCTACCCGGTATACCTCCCGGACTCGGCCCTTCCATCTGCGCCTCCGGTCCAGTCCAGCGGGGCAGCCGTGCGTCCATCGCCGCCATCATCTTCTTGTCGTCTTCCACGACCTGCGCTCCGGATCGAGCTGGCCCGGGTGCAGGCGAGTCGATAGGCGCAGGCAGCGTGATGCTGCCCACGGGCGGAGTGGCGACGGCCGGTGTGGTGGATTTCCTCGGGGCCGAGGCGGCGGTCGGAGCTGGCGGCGGAGGGGGAAGGGCTGCTTTGGATTTCCGGGGCGCCATCTTGGTATTGCGATTGCGGTGATACGGGTTCTGATTAGGCAGCCTGGACTCTGCGGCCTTGGTCTTCCATGCGAGGTGAATTTGGTCCTGCCGAGGAGAAGTACAGAAAGAAAAGGAAGGAAGGAAAGGAATGGTGAGAACGGCAACAAGGGCACGGACGAGCAGGGACGTACCTCTAGCCGCTTTGCATCCTGCCAGACCAGAGATCCCTCTTCGTTATCTAGTTCCCTCCATCAGCCATCGCATTCGACACCGCACACGACAAACTCACAGTGCTTGGCATTCAGAAACACCAGATGGAGCTGCTTGAAAAAGTCTTCCGGCTCGTCGTAGCCTTGCTCGTTCAGTTGTTTCTAAACCCCCAGCGGATCGTCAACACCACCATCCTTGAATCGTATCCCCTTTGACAAGTTCCCTCACCTGGATGTTCTCTAGACACTCGGGCTCGGGAATCGCCTCAAAGTAGTCCGGGTAAAGCTTGCGGTCCGGCAACGCGACGAATATCTCGGCGACCCTTCGACTGCAGCGGAACGTTTCCGGTCAGACCCCACTTCATCTACCCCAACACCAACGAGCAAAGATCCTCACGTCGCGTCTTTCGCCTTGTACACTTCCTCGAGGATCTCCCTGCATACCTCCCAGTAGCCCTCGTCCATCCCCCGACCATCGACCTGTCCGGGATACGGCTGCGGCGGAGGCGACAAGACGCGTCGAGAAGGTCCAGCTTTGCGAGGAGGCATTTCGGATGTCGGTCTTTACGTCGTTCCCCGTCCGTATACACGTAGGTCACAAATGAATCTAATCCGATCCACAGCTAGCGAGAAATCTACAGGCTGTATGCATGCACTCATCTGCTCGGCCCTTTTCTCCCGTGCTGGTGACCGCCGAAGCAACAACAAAGGCTCACGGCGATATCCGGCATTATAATTTCCAACCTTGCTGCTTGCTCGATAATGACATGCATGATATGCTATCCGCTCCTCTAGGCAGCGACCTCGGTCTCTTGCGCTGGTACCGGCCTGTCTCCTCCCTGTTTTCCCCCTCGTCCGCCCCGTCCTCCTCCACGTCCGCCACGCTGCGTCTCTCCACCTCCGCCGGAATGCATGGCAAACTGGATAGCTTGCGATCGGAATGCCAACCCTCGGGTCGTTTCTATGAGCGTGGCTGTCGGAGTCGTATGTGGCCTGGTGATGTGGAGCATGTTCTGCGAGACTTGTCAGCACGATGGCGCGTTCTACAAGTCAGACCAAAGGGGGACCTACCGATTTGAGATCGATCTTGGCTTCCACACCCATTCGCGAGTCTCTGATCAGGTTGACAATCCACTTCTCTCCTTCCTCATTCGACAGGTTCAGCGTTTTCGACAGGTCCCTATGGGTGGAACATTCTTGGGTCAGACTATGGAGCAATCTTCCATCCTTGACTCACGAAATATCGATCCTCTGGTGGATCCTGCAAAATACCTCGCTGACCAACCATCGGGCGTTCTCGACGAAATCGTCCGTAAAGCCAGAGAGGAAAAAGTCGGCGCGTACGACCGACTCGGCGATCTTTAACCGGTTCTGCGCCTTTTTGAAATCAAAGTCGCAGAACAGGTCTTTGAGGAAACCGGTGACCGGATCCGAGTACTGGTACTCCTCCATCTGGACAATCTTTGTCAGATCCCGTACATGGTCTCTGTTGTTTCGCGTGCCGGCGGGTTTCGGTGCCCGTCGCGAGATGATGGCGGCGGCAACGAGGTATCGGAGGAGATGAGGGCAGGAGGTTTGGATCGTGTTGAGGTAGGCGGGCGAGAGGAACATGTCCAGCAGGCCCTGGCAGCCCTGATTCTCGCCCAGGTTGAAAAAGACAAAGAGCGACCAGTGCAGAAGCCATGTTCGGGCCTGGAGCTGGGCCATCGGTTTCGACGATTCGAGCGAGTGCGGGTTGTCGATCGCATCTCGGAGATCCTTGACTTCGACAAGGGCGGCTTCCCACTCTCCCGTCAGGATGTTGGACGCGAGTTTACCCCAGTGGGCAGAGACGTTGAGGTCGTACGAGGGGGAGAAGATGAGGAAGTGGTAGAGGTAGACGGCGGCGGGCTCGTATTGTCCCAGGGTGAATTGGTAGTGTCCGAAATGGTACAGGGCGTTGATTTGGTCCACCGTGACCTAGCCGCTGTCAGCAAGCCGGCTCACAACTCCCACGGATCTGCTCACATTGTACTCTGTCCTCAGCAGATCCAGATTTTTCTCCTTGTCATTTCCCTTCTTCAACTTCTCGACCGCCTCGGGGTCATCGATCACTTTCAGCACCGGCTGCGCATCCTCGTTCAGCCTCTGGTACTTTTGTGTTGCCTCGTCTCTCATCTTCTGGAAATCTGTAGTTCGACGTTAGCCTTGTTCCCCAATCCTCGGTTTTGTTAATCCCCACCTTGAGGTTGGAGCGACGAGCCAGCTTCCTTGGCCTGAACATACGAGCTCTCGATGTAGTCGACCAAATTCGTTCCCTTCACAAGATCATACCTAGTGAGTAGCATGAGCGACCCTCCACCAGACGACCCGACCACCGCCAACATACTGGGCACGAGCTATTTGGTCCGCTGGGAAGATGGCAATATCCGTCAAGTGGTTCAGGAGGGGGATTGCCAGATGCCTATCGAGATGAGGGATTATTTTCTGAGTCGACCGTTAGTCTCCACCCAGGTGTACTACTCGTGTCGCGACATACTTGTGTAAGATCGTACTCGGCCATGTTGACGATACGGTCGGTGACTTCGTTGCTAACCAAGGTTTCGTCGCTAGCTTCGACTTTTGGGTTTCCTGCTGTCTGTCCGAGTGCGGCCTGCGATATCTGAGCAGGTGAACTAGCCGGGCAAGAAGATAGGTGGAAGCTGAAGCTCTAATTTCAGCTTTAGGCGCCTCGAAACACGAGAACAAAGGTCAAAATCCCAATGACGGCAATATCGCCGAAACACCGACAAGCATCTGATGTGGCTGTGGAAACTTCTGACCGGAGATGGTAGCTGTCACCAGGCAGTTACTCTCGTCATACTATCCAGAGAAGTCACTGTACTAGGAGAGTGGGGCTCGCGGGCCACATTTCTCGTCGGTCCTATCGTACAATATCTATGTGCATCATATAGATGGTGAGATTGAGCCTCAGGATTGGCAACACCTTCGCTTTCGCTTGCGGTACTTCTCAACCTCCTGTACCAAGATGTCTATCTTATACCGTTGCTTGAGCGGCAGTCTGCCGGTGTCGCAGATTTAAGCCCGCAGTTGCGTGTCAAGGTCTTCACGTTATTAGAGACGTTGTAAAAGCACCCCAGATGGGGGCTGAGGTGTCCACAAGAAGCTGATGGGCATCCGATGGAGCTTCATACGAAACGCTGAACTGACGACGGTGCTACGTACACTATCCACTAATTACAATCAGGCTGATCGAGCAGCCAATTCAAGCGTGCTTATCATCACGAAGAAGTTCAATTACATGGGCCACATCATCTACGGATCGGAAGAACGGGTCTCAAGCAGGAAAGAGGGAACCGCTGGCGGTCTACCAGGCAGCCCAGTCTGCTCTCATGCGCGACCCCTACGAACCTCGTAGTAGGCAGGTGGATCGTCATATACTGGAAGTTGGTCAAACACCTATTGATGTACCGTCAGCTGTCTTTCACCACACAGGAAAGCCGTCTCACATTTCCGTGTGTCGAAGCCAAGAGGCGGGGCTCGACGGCCTTGTCTGAGTCTGAGAGTAACGCGCTCTATTCTCTGTGGTCAATGCTCGTCGTCCGCGCGGCACTTCAAAACCTGCCTCTGTGCGCTCCTCGTCCTCATACAACATAGGCTCATTCGTTCCGTCTTCCAAGGTTACGTCCTGCCTTTGGGGTCAGCTGCAAGCGTGATCGACGATAGGAGATATGCACCTTGACCTGCACCTGTTTCCAAGCGGCTTTACGGCCCGTAGCTTTTCGTTCGATCTGGTAAACGAGCCAGTAGGCACCCTTGTTGACAGGGCCCTGTCGTCTGGGTCGACCTCTTCGATTAAGCTGTGGCATAGGAGGCGTAGGGCTGTTGAAGTCACGGTGCGCACTGACACCCCCTTTGATGGCGTTGATGAGAAGTAGAGCCATTATGTGATGTGGAGGACTGTTGCGGTAAGCTTGTAGCGATATGGTGCGATGGGATGAGTGCATAGAGTATCGCAGTAAGCTTCACTATATATAGTCGGGTCTGAGCTAGCAGAACACGGGCTTGGGAGCTGCTGCTCGCGATTTGGGAAGCGGGACAGCGGTCACCTCGGTGCGGCCATGGTCGGATTACCCCGTGGCGGACAAGTCCTGCCGGTCCCCGCCGCTACCGCTCGCTTCCGAAGTAGTGCCACAGTCTAGCCTCACCCCTGACGGTTTGCCTTCATCTATGGCAAGGAGACAGCCCGCATCGCCCCACCCTCCTGTGTAGTAAATATGTAGCTAGGGGTGTCACAGCCGACGAGCTGACGGGCTGACCAAGGAGATTCACCGAAAACTAACTTGAAAGTGGCGGTGAACTCTTCACTCGAGATGCGCAGCCTGCCAGCCTGACTTTCCCGACTCTGCCCATAGAATGCGACCTCGGTCAAAAGTGACCGGACAGCTCCTCATCGAGTAGAACAAACAACTCATGTAGCATCCTCCTCGTCCCGCAATCAGCCTATCGGGCTATCTTGTCGCTGCTCTGCCGTCTCGCTGTATAACAACCCGACCTGCTCCCTCGTCTGACACATCATGATTCTGCTCTCGCGCAGGCTGTCCACGCATTGGGCGACTGGATCCGAGTCAAAGTCGCTAGGTAACGGTCCAAGCGGGGAAAGCGGCAGTGATATTTCTGGCCCAGGCGGCGGAAGCGACAATGACGAGAGCGCGATGAATGTTCCCGTCCTGCCTACACCTGCGGAGCTGATGCAGAGTCCACGAATCAGGGCAGCTCGGATTCGAAATATGGATGCAAAACACACCAGTGCACCCAGACTTCGCACTCGTATTCCGCTCTCCTCCTGCCTATGTCCCGCACGAGAGCGCGGAGTTTCTCGACGGCTGGGCCTTGGGGTACCCCGTGGTCTGGCCAGTCGGCAAAGAAGTAGTGGTGGACCTGCATGATATCCGATGGGTCATCGCTGCTTGTTAGATCGAGCATCGTGATGACAGAGCCGGAGTCAGGCAAGGTGGTGGAGGAGGTGGTTTGGAGGGTCATCTGGGTCGCCGAGTGTTCAGAGGGAAAAGTCGCTTTGTCATTTGAGCCAAAACTACTTTCCTTGTCAGGTGAGCCCGTTGCTCCAACGAAAGGTCACATACGGAAGATACGGATCCGCCTTCTTGATACCGCCTTCTTGGATCCCCGTCAACTGCACCAGGATACACCGCTTGGCACTCGGTAGTCTTGGCGGCTTGACCTGCAAGGTGGTGTGGGTCGAGGCGGCACGTGTGAACATCGCCCGCAGGAAAAGGTAGATCGTGCCGGGCAACGGAGCCTTCGAGGTCCACGGTCAGCTCGGCGTACTAGGTCAGACCCGGTCCGACGGACACACCTGCGATGCGACCCACCACGACCCATAGCGATCACACACCACGTTCGCGTTGAGGTATTCCCCGTCGGCCTCGACGGCGGTCCGGTCATAGGCCATGATGTTGGAGTAGCGATTTCGGCGTGGATGATTGAGGGCGTTTTGGACGGAATAGAATGCGGCCTTCGGGGTCGGTTGCGGCATCTGCGAGAGGGAAACCCTCGCGGCCTCCCTTTCGGCCAAGACGCTCCACGTGTAGGAGAGCGGCGGCATCGGTGAGTCGAGTTTGATCGAAATCAGAGGGAGTGGGCAAGATCGTCAATCATACTCGAGAGGACAAAGGGCCCAGAGTTGAAAGGAGGACGTTCGGGGCACCTTTACCGAGCTCTCCCACGAGGGCAAATAGCGATCGAGGGGACTGTTCAGGCCACCTCACCGGGGGGCGATGCATCGATGCTACTCCCTTGCTGATCATATAAGTCGATACACCATAGGCAGTGTATCTTGGCATCATGAATCCAGACCGAGAAGCGTGCATGGCAATGATCCCCTCGCCGGGTAATGACGTCGAGTCGTGTTTGCGCTATTTGGATTTTTCGCCAAATCCCCGAGTGGGAAGCGGACCCCGTCCACAAAGATGGTCTGTTGGCACAAGAACTTCATTGCCCCATTCCTCGTTACACGTCCTTGACTGCACAGCATCCAGCGCATATATAACCCTGCATCTGAGAACCCGTAGCTGCATCTCTGCCCCATCTGCAAATAATCACAACGCATCGAAAGACTCACCGAACTACAATCCACCATGTCTTGGACCCCGTCTTCCTGGAGGGAGAAGCCCATCGCACAAGTAGGTCGAAGAGTGAAACATTGCTGACTCGTACCAGGACGTCATCTACGACGACAAAGCGCATCTGGACAAGGTGCTGACCCAGCTGCGTACCCTACCACCCCTGGTCTCGCCCATGGAGGCGAGTCGGTTGACACGTTGTGCAACACTAAGACTGACATTCACCCCACAGATCGACCGACTGAGATCCCAGCTCGCGGATGTAGCGCTCGGAAAGGCCTTCTTGCTGCAAGGTGGAGATTGTGCCGAGCTTTTCCAAGATTGTTCACAGGTCAGTCATTCCTTCTTGGCACAACTGCTCTTTATTGATATGTCGGCCCTCGACATTTCAGGACCCCATCGAGCACAAACTGTCCTTGTGAGCTTGCTTTCCATCAAGCCTGGGCCTCACTCATCACCGCATACTCAGGATCCTCCTTATGTCCCTCATTATTCTCCACGGCTCTCGTCTGCCCGTCGTCCGGATCGCCAGAATCGCCGGCCAGTACGCAAAACCTCGCTCCAAGCCGACCGAGATTGTTGAAGTCGATGTGCCGGCTCCGGACGGGAACGGGATGGTGAAACAGAAGAGGGAGGTCATCTCGTTCCGAGGCGACAATGTCAACGGCTACTCCGTCGATGACAGAGCGCCAGACCCCGACCGACTCTTGGGGTAAGTTCCTACTTGACACCTGTTGTGCACCACGAACTGATCTCTTCTTATCCACAGGGCGTACTTCCACTCGACCACGACGCTCAACTACATCCGCACGCTTCTCGGCTCGGGCTTTGCCTCGCTCGACCAACCGCTCGACTGGTCCTTCTCGCACGTCCGGTCGCCGGAACTCCAGCAGGCATTCGCAAACGTCATCGAGTCGCTGCAAGACTCGCTGGACTTCATGAAGGTCGCCACTGGGTCGACTGGCGGGTCCGCTCGAGGCGGTACCGAGACCGTCGATCTCTACACGAGGTATGTCCCCTTTGGTAACTATACTCGGCGCGTCCATACTGACCTCTGCCACCAGTCACGAGGCACTATTGCTCGAGTACGAAGAGGCCCTCACGCGAGGCTACATTCGACCAGTCAGCCTCTCTCCGCCCAGCTCGCCGCCCTCCAATCCCGTACGATCCCGAGCCAACTCTGTCCTCGGCAACTCGATCCACGGCTCGACCAACAGCAATTACCCACACTCTCCCATCCGTCCCGCCGCACGAACGGCCTCGCGAGCTTCGTCCCCTCACAAACGATCGTCTGCACCAGTTCCTGCCCCTAGCGAAAAGGAGAAATTTTACAATGTCTCTGCACACTTCGTCTGGATCGGAGACCGAACCAGGCAGCTGGACGGGGCGCACGTAGAATACTTCCGCGGGATCGAGAACCCAATGTGAGTTTGACTTTCGGCCTCGTCAGGAAACGATGCTGATGCTCGGGCTAGTGGGATCAAGGTCGGCCCCTCCATGCAGGCCGACGAGCTGGTCCGGTTGCTGGACAGTGAGTTACGGTGGGCGTCGAGTCTACTGTGGATTCACTGACTCCTCTTCAGTCGTTGATCCCAGCAGGATCACTGGAAAAGTTACGTTGATCAGTCGATACGGAGCCGACAAGGTCGACCAGTATCTTCCCGGACACATCGACGCAGTAAAGAAGACTGACCATGTCGTCGTCTGGCAGTGTGATGCCATGGTGAGTTCTCGCGTGGCTGCAAGGACGAGGATTGATTACTGATGATTCCACTCAGCATGGAAAGTGAGCCCTTCCCGGAACCCGTTGCGGCGAAAAATCAAGCTAACGACCGACAGCACGAAGAACTCGCAACACGACTCGACGCTGAAAACGCGACATTTTAGCGACATCGTGCAGGAAATCTCGAGATCCATGGAGATCCATCGAGCCAAGGGTACTATCCTTGGAGGTGTTCATCTCGAGCTGACAGGTGAGGTCAATGAGGAAGGATATTCTGTCGTAGGTTTTCTCTTCAGGTGTACGTCCGTGTATGGACTGACCCGAGCGCAGACGGAATGCATTGGCGGGTCGATGGAGCTGGAAGACAAGGACTTGAGCTTCAACTACCGAACGCACTGTGATCCGCGACTCAACTACGAGCAGTCGCTCGGTGAGTTAGAGAGTGCGAGCTTGTGGGACGAGCTGATGGGGATACAGACGTGGCATTTTTGGTGGCCGACCACCTGAAAGCGAGACGAAGAGGAGAGTCTCCAAAGGCGGATTTGCTGTCCGGCCTGAGAGGCAGACCCGAGGCCAAGGCGTAAGGAAGAAAAAGACGATGAGAAAGAGCGTACCGAAACTTGAGCAGAGTGGGCGAGTGAGAGCAGGCGATCTGTAGCTAGCTTGAAAAACAATGACATTTTGTTTATCTAAATTTGATCCAACTGTTCCAGTACGATCCTGGCTCCATCTACGATGATTTCGTGTTCGATCTGCGGCCGCATCATCCAAGGTCAGCCTCAACACAGCTTTTGTTCAACACTGGACCCACCTCGTGTATCCTCGCTTCGAGCTCTTCCAGCGACTCTCCCTTTCTCATTGCGATCTCCCTCACCACGAGCGGCTCCCCCCTATCGACCTCGGCGACCACCCGGTGGACCATCACCCCTGTTTTGGCAATCTCGCCCTTCTGGAACGCCTCGTACGCTCTCCCTATCGCATTCGCGCCGTCAAACTGCTGTGGCAGGGCGGGGTGCAGGTTGATGATTGGAATAGGGGTGACCGTAGCGTCGGATTCGGGATTCAGGAGACCGAGAAACTTGTCGCTGAGGATGTGCATCCATCCTGCGAGGACGACGAGGTCTGGCTTGGAGGCGAGGACGAGCCGGGCGACTTCGGCATCGTAGTCTTCGCGTGTGGACGAAGGGTGTTTGTTGAGATAGGTCTTGAGGGCGCAGATGGAGGTTGGGATGGGCGGCGTGGCGTTTTGCGCTCGCGTGAGGCCGTAAGCGTTGGAGCGGGAGGAAAGGACGTAGGTGATGTGCGCCGAGGGTAGGCGCGGGGTCGAGACGGCGTCGAGAAGCGCTTGGAGGTTGGTCCCTGCGACGGATATTGTCAGTCGGATGAAACACTCCAGAGATGTGGGGTGGGATGATGGGACACGCAGGAGAGGAGCAACATACCCGAGCCAGAGATCAAGACGGTTATTCGTTTCGTGCGGGGTGAAGGCGACATGTTGGGCGTTGAGCAGACAGTTCGGTCGGGGTCCTTCTGCCTATATTGGTGGTGGTCCAAAAACCTCGACTACGAAGCGGGCAACGCCGACGGAGTGGAGGTTGAAAATACGTGTGTAAATGGGATGTCGGAATGGAATTCCCTGGCGGTCCAAAAGCGCTTCTCAGTCATTGGAGCAAGCCATGCAACAGGAAGATTCATGGATAGACCGGCAGTGATCGCATTCGCAAGCTACCCTATTCATTCGGAACACACCACACCAGCAGACCTCGCCTCGACCCACCTCAACACCACACCACCATGGGCCGCTCGAAACCCCGGACGAACAAACGGCCGCCTCCCAAGCCCGCACCGGTGGCCGTTCGACAGCAGCCCCCTCCCCAGCTCTCGCAGTACCTGCTCCCCCCGCCGATCGACCCAACCAACCCTTCCGCTCTGCACGACTGGTCCCAGTCCGCGCTGTCGTCCATGGCGAACCTCCCGAAATTGACCCAATCCCAGCTGTCTGCGATCGCAGGCGCCGCGGCCGGCGTCGGCGATTCCGCCGGCGCCAACTTGCCCATCGACCTCCCGGCTTCGCTGGCTGCGCTGTTCGAGGCGAAATTGACGCTCGATAGGGAGAAGGCAAAGTTGATGCGGATGCAGAAGGAGCTCAAGGGGTACCGCGAGGGAGTGCAGGCCGTGAACCAGACCCAAATTCAGAACCAGAACCCAAACCCGCTGGCTCTGACGCAGGAGCAGGAGCGGGTGGAGGAGACGAGGATCGTGGATACCCGCCAGCAGGAAGCGGAGGAGGCGGAAGAGGAGGAGGAGTGGACGTGCCGGAATGGGTCAGTCGCTGCTCCAATACTCATCTCTTGGCATGGGTCTGGGTACAGGGCGCTGATCGCTCGGTTCGACCCCACAGCCACACACACTCGTACCCGGCCTCGGCGCACTCGGGCGATCTCCCGGGCGAGTATTACTACTACTCGGACGAGGAATCGTGCCACTGCGATTGCTCGCACTCGGTCATAGAGTGCGATCACTCGGACGGGTGCGACTGCGATCACGAGGTGGATTACCACCACCATCACCACCATCACCACGACGACGAAGACGACGAGGGCCATACGTGCGGTCACGACCATGATCACGAGCACGAGCATGATCACGAGCACGAGGTGGACGGGACCGAGCAAAACATGTCGTACAAGGAGGCATTTGACGAGGCGTACCAGGACGACGAAGAGAGGAAGCGCCGGCTCCAGGACGATCCGGAGCGATTGGTAGGTTTGACATGGCACTAGAGGGAGGGGTGATCCCGAGCTCACCTTGACTCGCAGGACGAGGCCGTGAGGGAGCTGTTCAATTGGATAAAGGCCGTCGTGTGGACGATCGAACAGGCAGCGATCGTTGCGGGAAGGAGAGGATGGCCCGCACAGGAAGCCCGCTAGCGGCGGCTCGGTGGGCGCGACGGGGAAC